>CM018101.1:29328627-29526127 GCA_008658365.1 Alca torda | reverse complement strand
TGCGCAAGAACAAGGAATACGGAGTTGAGGCTTAAACTCTGCCCCCAAACTGCATCGCTGTGATTCAGGGAGCAGCTCCTCCACGCACGAGCCCTGGGTGCTTGCAGGCGCTGGGGACTTCTAGCATGTGTGAAGTTCAATGAAGAAGAAAAGGTCAGGCTTGGCTCTCACAGCCAGGCAAATCCAATGGGATTCAAGGAAAGTAAACAGCAGCCACCTGGGTTTACCCCATCACTGGGAAAATGAGAAACGCCCTCTTAATAAAACACCAACATCCTATTTCTGTAGTATCGTATGTTTCTGCAGTAATTTCCATTTGCAGTTCAGCTTCCTGATTTGTCCTTATTTTAAACACAACCAAAAGATGCAAAAGGCATTATGGAGTTGAGGTCTCATGTATCCTTTTCATATACTTTTCCTGTGACTAGATAAAATGGCAATTTCTGTTACTTTCAGGGAGCTTTGCCCATTTTTGACATTGCAGAACCTGGCTCCTTGATTTCATACAAGTCTCTCCTTCGACGCACCTAAGGGACAAGTAAGGCTCTAACATCACCCTGC
The DNA here is from genome assembly GCA_008658365.1 of Alca torda. Lineage (NCBI taxonomy): Eukaryota > Metazoa > Chordata > Aves > Charadriiformes > Alcidae > Alca > Alca torda. Next base: position 29,525,566 of record CM018101.1, on the reverse strand, counting down.
CAAAGCAAACTCTTGATCTGACGTAAAACTTTGGGTTTTTTATTAACCCCATACTACATTTCCTCCTAGCTAAAAGACAAAGAAAAGAATGCAGTGCTTAGATACGAGGGAGTGACAAAGTAGTCAAGGCAACTTAAAACAGTTTTTAGACAACCAGTGAATGCTGCTAATGGTTTAATGACACAGAAAGAGGAATCTGGGACTGGAGCATCATCATGTATTCCCCTGCGATGTGGTCATACGCACAAAACAGCCAAACAAGCCTCTCCAACACCCCCAGGCCTGAATAACCACCAGACCACCGGAGGAGGGCACTGATTTGCACCTTGAGCAGGCTACAACAGCACTTAGGTAACCTCCAGTTGGGAACAACTTTGTAGATTTTTTTTTTTTCTCCACTTTTTACCCAGAAGTGCTGCAGGATCAGAAACAACTGTTGGAGGGTGCAAGAGCCAAACCCTCTTCTCCCGTAAGCACATACCAAGCGACTCCTGATGCTGCCTTTCCTACCCCCCTTTTCAGTGTATAAGTGGGGTTGATGGGGGAGTCCAAGGAGAAGTCACATCTCCTCAGTGCACCATAGCGCCATGATATGAAGCACACACCATGTATTACTTCAGCCCAGTAACTTGTTGGCGTGGTTCATGCTTTGACTGCTATAACGTGACAAAACAGAGACACTCTCTAAGTTCATGCCCCAGTGCCAAAGGGGAAATCACCTGCAGAAAATTCAGCAATAGGCACCTCTCCTGATGTGTGCTAGAGAATAGCTCCTCAAAGCTTGTTCAGGGCCTCAGTTTTTGCCTGCCAACAGCACAAGCTTTGGTTGGGTCTGGCAACATCTACCATCAGGAATCATCTCTTTCTCCATGAGGTGCCTTGCGCTATGTAGTAAAGGAACAGTAGTGTGGCTTCAAGAGGTCTGTCTGGTTTGAGGGCTCAGCTCTCGGACTCTGAAACCTCATTCTGCTCTGATTTAGCAAAGTCCAATGTGTTAAGATTCAAGACATGCTGTAAGGAATGTAGAAGTATGAAGGAAGCGATTGGGGTTGAAAGGGGATATTTTCTGTTTACTCCTGAGTAGCCAAATGGGCAAGAGGCTTATTTATTTTAAAGGATTTGTTAGTATTTTTAGCGTGCACGTGCCTGGGAGTGATGGAAAGGCCCATTTTTAAATACCGAAATCTATAAATCTCTGTGACAAACTTACAGAAAGTTCTTTTTCCTCAATGGAAAGAATCCAACAGAAAACCCACCCAACATGCTACAGCATGGATGTTAAAAACCTACCATAGCAAAACTGCCACTTTGTTTGTATGATCTATTTTCCCAGCAACTCTATGTTAATTTATTATAAACATGGGGAATGACACAGAGGGCCAACTTTTATGGTAGACAGACACCCACATCTGTTTCTTAGCACTTCAAGCGGTGCCTCCTAAGCCTTCTGGACCGGTGGAGCTCCATCAGCCTGCAACAGTTCTCACGGGACATCAGACATTCCAATCAAACTTCAAACGGAAAACCTCATTACACGGAACAGTTCCAGTCACCAACTGGCTGGTCTCATAAACTACCTCAGGGTCTGAAGCACCAATCTAAATAACATGGGTTGGTTGGGTTTTTTTCCATGGACTTCCAAATTGATCACAGTTTTGATGGTTAGGCAATTTGGGGTATACATGCTGGTCTCTGGATGCGCATAGGGGTATGTTAACGACAGTCACATAGGTTTTAAAAACAACCTGTCACTACCCAGATATTATCTCTAGCAGAGGAGAGTGCTACTCCTGTATCCAAACCTGCACTGCTTACTCGGATGGACTTCCACTGCAGTGAATGGGAGCCACCGAAGTCCAGCAAGGAGCAGTGAGTAGGTGCAATGCTGATAGTAAGAGCAAGATACTTGGGTTGGGACTTGTAGCTATAAAAAGGCAGCAAAAAGGAAATGGGCAATTCTGTTCCAGTGTTTTAATCACACAGCAATAAAATGTAGAAGTTCCAAGTTCAAAGAAACAAAACCCATATTCTTTTTGATTTAAGTCTATGAGATTCATCTGTTCGAGGCTTGTGGCTGATCCTCCCACTGTTGTTACACAGCCTTTATCTGTGTAAGTAACAGCACCAGAATTGGGTCTGTGACAGTTTTGAAAGACCATTCCTTGATCTAATTACCTTTTATCCTTGGGAAAGCACCTGAATACTTTTAAGCTACATGAATCTGAATTTTTTTTGGCTAATATCACACAGGAAAAGAAGCGAGAAGGGATTCCAATCATAAACACAAAACCTTACATCTTCTGACACTGGAAACCACATTGACTTTTAACATGAGTGATCCCTGGAATTCAATGGACTGAAAAAAATAATACACTTTCAGTGATGTGAGAAAGCAGAAGGATATTCATGCTTGAAAAGTAAATACTTTCCCGAGTTTACATTTAAAAGACTATTAAACTCTCAGTAAGGAGCAATTTTTAAAGATTTAAAGTTGAGAGGTACAATCCATTTTTTAAAACTCTTTCACATTCAGGGAAAAAGAAAATAAGTAAGCATGCCGCTCTCGTACTTCTCCCTGGTGTGCAGACACCCGTGTGCGAGCACAGCCACGCGCACAGGATGAAGGGGAGCGGAAGCAGACTGCTGCTGGCAGCTCGAGGGTACCAGAGCATCACTAAAGTGTGCCTGGGTTTTTGGCGTGACAGGAACTGCCCTTCATGGTACCTTCTCCCCTGTAGCCAAAGCCCTTTCCTTTTCTGAATACCGCTGGAAATGGATGCTGCCTAAGCAAACAGTAACTTCCACTCCAGCCTCAACAGATCCCGTATGAAGTGTCTCAAAAAACAAACAGGCCTAGGAAATTGGTGGCAGTCAAACAAAGAAGCAAGACATGCCACCTGTGCGAAGGGTGGAAATAGAGAGAGAACGCTGTCGGCTCTCTCCCCAGGTTACCACCTCAGGGACTGGCACTGGTCTTCTTGGTGTCGCTATCAGACATAGTGGGGTGACCAGCAATGCTCTGAGGATAGGCTGGCTCGGTGGCCTGGAAATACCATAGGTCAAATTCAGTTTGACAACACTGCCCAGTTTCCACCCACGTCGATGGTACTCTGCCACTCTGCTGCTCAGACTGACCCCAGAGGACTGACTCTACCACCCACCACCAGCAAACAGCCTGCCAAGCTACAGCAACTACCATAGGACACATGGCAACTGCCTGATAAAGCACTAGGACAAAAACCCCAAATCAACTAAACAAACAAACAAAAAATCTGGTTACTGCTGCAAGAGCAGGCACTCAGAATCGAAGAACCGTCAGAACCATCTCAGTTGCTGCTTCAGCAGCTGAGAAGACATGCAAAAAAAAATAGAGTGACAGAAAAATGCAATCTTCCGATTGTGAAGAACGCATTAGAATGGTGACAAGAGTGTCAAGAGTTTGTCCTGACTTTGCTGTAGATCATCATAAGATGTGCAAGATGAAATCTCGATGCAAACACATGCAGAAAAGCCAAGTTAAGTTATCCTAAGTAATCTTCATTCGGCTGCCTCTCACCTTTGGAGTGCTGAACGCTATGCCCTCAAACGTTGAACTCTTTAAGCACAAAGATAATTAACAAAAGGTCAAAAAGAAAATCTATCTCCACTAAATCTCTCATGGGATTCATTCCTGTGTGAATGGACTGTTTGAAAAGAGGGAGGACTACTGACTTACACTAGGGTGAAGAAACCAGTGCTAATGGCAGGCTGTTCTTCATAGACCAGCCACACAAGGGGATCAGTCTCACTCCGGTATTCTGCCCTGTAAAGTTCTGAGACACCAGCAGTCAGGAGCCTATGGCTTGATGGGTTCCTGATAGAAGGCCACAGAGAAGCTGCAAAACCTTAAGAAAACTAAGAGACAAACTTTCTGTTTTCAAGATTTCCTTTGAACACAAAGATTCGTATTTTGTAAAGCTGCAGTAAGTCATGTTTCTGACAGATGTTCACTCGGTGAATCCCCAACATCTTTTAGTTCTTTTGCTTCTACTCTGTGAACTAATCTAAAAACATGTTGCAGTTTCCTCCCTCACATCTCTCTTGCTCAGGATGAATGCTGGAATGAAAGGGTTCCTACTGACTGAGAATTCCTGCCAACATCTGCAAGTGCATAAATGTGCTAAAAATGTTCTGTACTGACTGACTGTCTTCTCCTGTCTCTCAGGCCTCATCACAGATCGGGACCAGGTGGTGGCTCTCACGAGGACAAATTCTGGAAGCCCGCCTGAAGCCAAGGGTTTCCGCTCACTGCAGCTGGTTGCCACAACATAGCATGGGTGCAGGCTTCTTAGAAGCAGTGTTATGCACAGCAGAGAGTGAGACAAGACATTGGTCTAACAGGGAGGCTGGTAACGAATAACTACAAGGGGCTGATGAAAACTCAGCTATGGATCTGCCTTTAAACCAAACTCCATGTATTAGATACACCAGCTGAAGTGTTTTTGTGATTTTTGCTTTGATCAATATATTGTGGACTGTTCTGTGCAGACCAACTTACGAAAAATGGGAGTGGTGCCACTTCCCTACTTTGCATGTTATTAACACAAGGGCAACCAGTCCAGTTCTAGAAATGTATGTCCGTGGATATTTTCCTGCTGACAATAAGTTTCAAGAGCAATGAGCAAAGCTGCTTTTCGATGCAAAAATAAAAACAAGCCTAAGGATTTGGAATCGAAAACACGTCCCATCTGTGTCTCTTAACATAGATATAGTATTTCACAGTACAGCCCTTTCCCCCTTCTCAAACACCTACCCTTCTCACTAACATTTAAAGCAATTAGGATTATCTTGGATGCTCACAGTAGGGCACATTCATTGTGTACTTTCAAATAGCATTAATTCTTGGCATTAGGAACTCAGGATAAAAGGTAAAGATCTGAATGGAGATCTTTATTCAGCATGCTTTACCACGGATTATCTCATTCTTTTCCAGTTCATGCTTGTACTTTTAGCAACTAAGAAGACAGGGCTGTAACTGATGTAATTAGAAACCAGAAGCTGAAGAAAATATCCTTCTGCTGATTCCCTCACCTCTGGCTTTAAATTCTCTTACAATAATACCTGAAACAATCAAACAAGGCTTTCCACTTCTCAGCCACCATCAGTTAAGACAAGAAGGATGCAAAGACGATGTGCAGGAAGCACAGGCTTTTTCTCTGAGACTCCAAAACCTACCTGGAAACTATACCAATCCATTACAAAGCAATCGCCCTGCATGCTTGTAGACAGGATCTGGAGCGGAGCAGTACTGATGGGCCAACACTCTCTGCTACTATCAGTGTCACATTCTGTGGCTATCTTGATGTCACTAAGCCACTGCTGCAGGGTAGGAAAGGCAGAGGGTGAACCACCTCAGAAAAACCTCCTGAGGAGCAGGTGTGCTGAGAGGAGTACCTTTGCTGCGAATGAGTGAAAGGCAACGTGCAGAATTCAGCTGGTAAAAGCTTGCTTTTGGGTTGGCAGAAATGAATGGTTACCCACCTCTTGTGCAAGGTATTCACCAGAAATGCTCACTTTGCCCCAGCCAGGTCGCAGCAAGGTATAGATCAGTACAACTCCACAGAAAAACTCTCCAGTTTATATTCCACTGCCAGGAACCCTGATGGCTAGTTCTCTCAGTAGGGAGACACGATTTTAGTGGTTTCACACAGACATTTTCTGTTTTGGAAGACATGAAGTGAAACATTCTCCAGGAACAGGAGATCTCAATGTAAAGCAGACACTTCCCACTGCTGGGTAACAAGGTAAAATGTGCTCTTCTGCAGAGGTTTTTTTGGTTCCTCTCTAAGCGTAAACATTCTGTAAGATTACACAAGAAGCATGAGGACCTCAGCATCCCAAAAGAGCTGAGATGAGGTCACAGATTTGAGGTATTGTTATATATTATAATTTATATAGTGTTACCTGGTAGTAACACTACAAATAAAACGCATCGTGCTAAAATATCAAAGGCACCTCCCTTCTCCTTCCCTACCGTTCCCCAGTCAATTATTTAACCCCAGTGTTGTCCTGCACACACATTTGCGTAGCAACACCGGGAATTACACTAGAGAACCAGTTCTGCTGCTGAACATGCAGCCCCTTTAGTTTTGAATTGCCAGTACTGGAAAGATGCACGTGCCTCTCCTTCAGGCGGTGACTCTGTGTTACAGACCTACTTTTGGAGAGCTCTAATTCCCTCAGACATCCACAGTCCACCATGGCAGGGCAAACCCAATGGTTTGCTTCGCTGCGCTCTAAACCATAGGCCAACAAAGAGACAATGATTTGGGGAAAAAAAACCCCAAACCAACAAACCACTTCAAGATTCGAGATTAGAAAGCAGCCACGGAAACATATGAGGAGGCATCGATTTCCAGGAAAGGCATATAAAAAAGTGGCTGTGAGGGATGGGGGTATTTGGAGATCTGCCACCATCTGAGGGGCAGCAAGGAATCTCAGAGGAATGAAGCAATTTGCTTCATCACGTAACAAGGCTGTGACAAAGCTGGGACCTTTCATCTCTTTATTCCTGGAGGTCGGCTACTACTTCTCTATTCCACACACAACACGGGAGACTGATTCTCCATCAAAAAAAGATGTCCGTGGTGTGTTGTACTCAGAAGACTGGCAAAAGACAGAGGCAGCTCTGAGGAAAGAAACAGACTTCAAATCCACTTTCTGGACTGTTTTTCTTATTCCTATAGTAATTAAAATCTGTTCTAACAACAAGATTAAAATACACTCGTATCAATCATTTCTCATGAGAAATACCTAATTATCTCATCAGTTGCTAGTGCGCATGCCCAAATGTCTATTCTGGGCATTTTATCCTGCCAGGACTGGTTTTGCACGAAATCTCTGTGCTGCGGGGCCACGGAGCTTGGGATCCGCTAGGCTCTCCCATTGCTGGGCACAGCAGCAAGGCAGGGATCTCAGCGCCCCACGCGCTCCTCTTGCCCCGCCACCTTTGAGGCCAGATCCATGAAATGAACTGCGTTTTTTGAAAGAGTTGACTTTCCTTCCTGTGAAAAAGAAAACAAACCATTCCACGGATCTGGGTCAGAAGAGGCCACACAACCATGTGAACAAGCAGCAACCTCTGGTGGCAAGGCAAAAGCAGCAACAGGCTGCCTACAACTCCAAATCTAGGGACAGGAATCATAGAAGCATAGAACAGTTTGCGTTGTAAGGAACCTCTAAAGGTCATCTAGTCCAACCCCACTGCAATGAGCAGGGACATCTTCAACGAGATCAGGTTGCTCAGAGCCCCGTCCAACCCTCACCTTGAACGTTTCCAGGGATGGGGCATCTACCACCTCTCTGGGCAACCTGCTCCAGTGTTTCACCACCCTCATCCTAAAAAATTTCTACCTTATAGAATCTGAATCTACCCTCTTTTAGTTTCAAGCCATTACCCCTTATCCTATCACAACAGGCCCTGCTAAAAAGTTTGTTCTCATCTTTCTTATAAGCCCCTTTTAAGTGTTGAAACACCACAATAAGATCTTCCCGAAGCCTTCTCTTCTCCAGACTGAACAAAGGCTCTTCTCTAGGCTCACCACTCATGCGAGCCTGTTGAGGAAAGAAGGCATCTGTCCGGCTGAATCCTCTGCTTGTCTCACTGTGAGTTTGCAGAAATGCGTGGTTTCAGCAAAATACAACCAGTGGGTTGGATTTTTTCTAAAGCAGAAATTTTTATCAGAACAATTTCCAGCTAGCTCTAAGGAAGAGAAAATGGCGTCATATCTCTGCACCCTACAGTCCCCTCAGGCGCAATTTGGGGACCTCACGCTAATTTTATGGAGACTGCTTACTGTCCATCTCCTTTGTGGTCTGCATATTCTCCTACGCTGACAACACAGGCTTTTTGATATATCCCCAACACCACCCAACCCACAGATAATGCCACACAGAGGTGACTGAAATGGACATCCCCAGCTGCCATTAAATAGTGGCAATGTTATCATGGCTTTCACGTGGCAGCACAAGAGAATGAATGGATGAAATACTGCCTGCTGCAGGCGGACAGATGTGGGGAGGAAAGACCTGTTTCGAGGAAAGACCTCACATGCTATACCTACCTCCTAGTGCAACACAGGAGACAGCTAGTGACTCCCAACTCCCCATATGCTTCTGAGCATCAACTACAATACAGTTGCCTTTGTTTTGCTGGGTGTATATACATTTAAAACCTATCTAAACAAGAAGTTCTTTTGAATAACCACCTCTAGCAGCATCCATTGTCCCACCTTGAAAATGCACTGCCATTTGCAATAGCTCTGGCAAGAAAATGTTTTTTGAAAAGCAATGGTAACTTTAAAGGAAAGAGCGCATTTGAGGTTCAGGATAATGTTATCAAGCAGCAGAATACGTGGAGAGACAAAAAGAAGCACACAAGGTTTCTCCCTTGTGTAGTTATACTAAAGGAAGGAAACAGGATCCTAAGAGCTTTAATAATCCCGTATAACTTTTTGGTGTTCAGCACAGAAATCCAAACGTAACGCTATTTTGGCTGAATGTCTCCATTCTTGGATCAAAAAGGCTGTTAATCTCCACTAGCATATCAGGGGAAAAAAAAAAGAGCATATCACACTTTGTGCAACAGCAGGACTAGCCATATAAATGTAAAAGATAATTCTGGTCACCCCTCTTTATGTTTTTACTGTTGCCAATGTCACTTTCAATCTATAAAACAAGGATGAAATCCATGCCCATTGCCATCAGTCATAATGCTCAAAGAGAAATCAAATAGCTAATAATGATGGCCTCAGCTCTTTCAAGTTTAATGACAGTCTTAATTTTAGAAAATACTGTCTCAGTGCAAAAACGCCATGTTATAAAGCTTAAAAGATTTTTTTGGACATGATTTGCAAGCTTTTGGAAATCAAGAGGTTACTCAACAATCAGAGAAAATGCTAAGTCTAATGAAAGCGATCTGTTATGGTAGATACAATAGATTTTTTCACTTGCAAAGAATAGATTTTTTTTTTTTTAATGCTCTTATCATGCAAGCTTCTCTGCTGGGAAGGAAGAAAACAAGGACCTGCAACTCATACCACACTAGTGAAAGCAGAAGGCGGTTTGTCACTGCCTTCAGTGTGAGCAAGACTGTACTCACCAATGACTGCTCAAAATCGAACGAGAGGGAAGAAAAGAAGCCTTATCATTAACAGCTTACAATTTAAGTGAATCTACAGTTTAAAAAGCCCAGAAGGCTTTAAAGTGACTTAATATTGCCATGGCATTACCATTTTTAATATTAACTTTTATTTGGAAGCAAGTCAAGCAGATCCACGGTAAAATGGTTCGACACGTATTGATGAAACACACAGCACAAGATGGGTATATGCATGAACAGAGTAAAAATGTTGCTACTTATTTTAAAGTGAGATTGATGCCCTCCAAAGTTTAGGAACCTCACAGCAATGAGTCACAATACTTGAGAAAATAGGGACAAAAATGGAACACAAAACCTTTTTGAGGTAGTCAAATAAGTTAAATGAAGTTTCACACAACATTAGGCTTAAGACAGACTCGCTGCATTATATTTATATTTATTTCCACGAACACAACAGCAGTATTAAATGCAGCCTGTGAAATGCTGGTGCAGCTGGGAGGCTGGTTCTGCTCCCTGGTGAAGGGCCAGCCACCCGCTGACCCTGTGCCACCAGCCGGAGGGGACAGGCTGTGCCTAACGATGCTGCCGCTGCTGCCAGCGCCATCTCCTCAGGCCCAGGAGGTCCTGCTGACTTCCCGCAGCCCCGGCCATGCAGACACGGTGGGAAGGTGTTCTGGATCCTGACAGCAGCACCCTTGCAAGGAAGGGCCAAACTCCCCTGAGATCACAGTTAACGGTCTACAAGCTGTGTGTCAACAGGGCCTAAAAACCTTGGTCGTTTTAGGTTCCTACAAGGGTATGAGGTCACCTCAGTGCTCTTGTGCCATCTTTCCTTACTAAGGTTACTGGAATGGACTCGAGTGTATCTGATTGATTTTCACCATGTGCTTCCCTTGCCCTGCTTCCCTTGCTTCAGACCTTGCCACGGTCTGAAGTCAGAGGGGAACCTTAAATCATGTTTAAGTGGCAGAAAAGTTCTAAAATAAATAAATAAATGAATCAGAAATTTATTCTTGTCATCTGCGGTAGAGAAAACTTTAAGACAGGTTCCTTAGGTCTAGCTGGCCAACCCAGACACTGATGGCTGTGTCGAAGTCTGCCTGCCTTCAAGAGGACCACTCCAACGCTGTGTCTCAGTTAATTTCAACAGCGCTGAATGCAACTCTGGTCAATACAAAACTGATTCAGTGCTGTCAGGGCAAGGCAGGGAGGAGAGAAGGGAAGCAAAAAGGGGTGGTGGAGCTGGGGGAGGGCAGGGGCTGCAGGACCTTGCACCACGCAGAATAAGTGAGCACCTGGTACTGTTCAGGGTCAAGGCAGGCTTCTTCCCTCCCTGGGAGGATGGGGCAGGCAGGGATCTCTGCCTCCCTCCACACCTGTAGCTGACAGGCACAGCAGAACAGGAGATGAAGTGATCCAAGCTGGACAGTTAAGAGCCAGAGGTACAGAGGTCAGCCCCAGGGCTGAGGAGGGGTAATTACTTTCAAACTAGGAGCCAACCCACGTTCCTCTCTCCCCGCTTCTTTCTAACTGCAGTTTAGGCAGTTACAGCTTCATTTGGGTCAGCCCCTGCGAAAGTATCCATGTAACAGGAATACACCAGACCCTTCTCAACAAGACAGTGTTGTTCCACTCTGACACAGACTCTGTTTGCACAAACCCACACATAGCATTTTATGCCCTGGAAAAATCAGAGACTCAATCCACAAAATTAAAGTCCCTGGAAACACTTATGACTCAGGGAAAAGCAGGGGCAAGATGTGTTTGACACAGCTGGTACAGATAGCTTTATGAATTAGAAGTTCATATTTACCCGAGAGGGGACAGCAAAAACTGAGATGAGCTAAGTCCTGATATAGAGTATCTAGGAGGCTTTAAACTGCATTTAAGGGTACACAGCTGGCTCAAATCTGGCTTACACTGGAATTTATCAAAATGTGTTTTATATAGCCAAATGCCAATACAAAAATCTGCTAAAAAAATCTAGTGTAAACAGTTGTTTCAGGGTGGGAAAGTAAAACACTCCTTGCAGTGTCTGCAACTGCTCTGAGACAGAACTTGAAAGGGAAAATGATTTATAAATGAACAGGAGAGAGAGCTCATTGATTTTTTCTTTTTCTTTCATGTCCAGAAAGGAAACAAAACTAGTGACAAACCGGACTAAAAACATTATTTTACTTTCAGCTAAGACATGATTAGTGCCATGCTTGGGGTAAATAAACATGCTACCCACAGCATATGGGGTGTGATTCAGACCTTATGCAACCCTTCTACTTGAGAAGCTTAACTGATTTAACAGATTCGGTTAGATAAACATCAGGCATAGAGCTTTAAAACTGGCACTGTAAAATTACAAATAAGCAGGAAATAAATGCAATGATGTTAAACACCAATCTTAAAGAGGAAACAAAGCCACATTTTTTTATTTCTAGATGACCCACAGGGAGTCCTGTGTGGTTTAACTTGGCTCCCATTCTTTCTGGATCACGTATTAAAATGAATCCCAGCACATGAAGAGTTTGATTCTGAACATACTTAAAAACCAATCTCCAGATCTTTCCAGATTTTTAAGACAAGCATATCTCAAAAATAAATGCCCCCACCCTCAATCCCTTTCAAACATTTTTGAAGTGAGCTGTAATACACCCATCTGTGCTCGCATGCTTTCAGCTTTTCTCGCATCTTGTCCAACCCGTAGGTGTCAAGAGCAGGGCAGACCTTTCTTAGCAGAGGTGGGGTACATTGAAGAGAAACACTGGGGTAACGCTGGCACGTCCCTCATGCTGTGCCACCGTGTGCCTGTGCTGTGATGTAAGGGGAACGTGCCCTGCCAGCCCACCCCAGAAACCACCAAGCCCCTTCAAGTCTTCTCCTTAAAAGACCAACAGCACCAAAAGGTTAACGAAAATGCTGACGCCCTCCTAATTACAGAGGGGAGAGTGGAGTCAGTCTCCTATTCCGATTATGCACAAAGAGCACGAATATGCATTTGTATATGATCTTATTTACAAGTTTAAAAGCAGTGAGGGGAAGCAAATGCTGTTATAGCATGCAAAACATGCTTTGCACCAGCGCAAACACAATCTGGTATTTGTCCATTTTTCAAGTGAAAAAACACTTTGTCTAAATACTTTCTGTGTTCTCGGTAGGGCAGACTAACAAAATGTCATTTACAGGCAGAAAGCAGCTATAACACTCCCATGTCTGACCCACTTCAACAGGTTTGGAAGAAACGAAATACAATTTATTATAGCCTATTTAGCTCTGCAACAATTGCCCTTCAAAACCCGGAGAACAATGTAATTGAACGTACATGCCTTCTTCCCTGCAGAAACCTCAAACACCCTCAGGCAAGAGCTAATACAGATGTAGTACAAGGCATTAAAAGAGTGCTGGATGCTGTAGCTAGCAATTATCCTGGTATTTAACCAAATCTATCGCTCATCAGGAAAGCGTTTAGTGCAGCAGTCGGAGCGAGACAGGCTGACACGGAGCACAGCTACTTAACTGTCCCCTCCAGCGATTACACTTTCTCAACCCGAGAGTCATGTCAAATTAAACAACTACACATTGACTTTTCACTTCTGCAAACATTAAGGTATGATTGACAGCTCCTGGATGCTGCAAGACAGTCATTATAATCAGCCAACATACCGTTAGCTTATTTGCAGTATGTTTTTTTCCCCCCTATTCTGAGCAACTTCCTCCTGGACTATTTTTACAGTGCTCTATAGATATGTTTGCTTTGACTCCTTGCACGGTCACCGTAACAAAATGCCACCCCCACCACAAGAAAGCAACATAAAATTAAGTGACTTAACTCGCATACAAGATTTTTTTTTTCCTTAGTCCTGGCCAGCACTTGCCCATCTAACTCAAATTTGGAGGTGTCTGGACAGCAGCAATTGGATGGTAGCACTGCACTAAATACCATTAATACGGCACCTTTCTGGAGTATTTTTCGCAATTCCTGCCCTGACTCCTGGAACTCTCTTTCAGTCTACATACGGCAGGCATGTCAAGAGGAAGGAGTCACCTGCAAGAATGGGAAATTGAATGACAAGCTCTACAGTACTGTTCTGAGTATGTATTCGTAAAGACCTCAAGCTTCCTAAGGCTATTACAGCACCCCTATGTCAAGGCACCACTTACTATATGTATCTGAAGGCTGCACCTTAGTAAAGTTACTAGAAACCGAACAGGTACATAAAGCAGTCAAGGTTGTGAAGAAATACGTCCCTTTGATTTTATATGCAACATTCTGGTGCCTGAAACCACTATGTTATAAGTGACAGCTTTACTCTCCACCCCTCTAATTCAAGCCACAAGAGTAACATAAAAGATGTCCAAACTTTCCCCTCTCAAACTAAAAGGAGAAAGTAAAAAAAATATTCATAAATAATGCTCAATAATTCTACCCTTTCACCCCCCCATCATCCCTAAGAAAGCTCACTGGTTCTTTTCAAGCCTCTGGTAAAAAAGCAGGTGAGATTAATACTGTATCATTAAGGTAATTATGAATACAAACAAGTCTAGAATTCTACTGGTTTGCCTGGAAGCCTCTGTATTTACATGATGAGTGGATCTGAAATTTTACCTTCATACTGCCTGCAGCAGACTGAAAGGTAAACTTTACAGTGTTAGGTTTTTTTTTAGAAAAACATAATAAATCAACTAAATAAAATCAGTAACGATAAACACATTGTGGAAACTGTTCTGAGCTAGAAAAGTATGATTTTACTGCAGGACTGGCACTCAAAGCAAAAACAGCAGCTAAAAACAGCTGAGGAGGACAAATGAAGTATAGTTTTCTCTCCTCTCTGGTAGTACCAACTGCAGTCCCACTCCTTTTTCCACTTCTGAACTATATTTAATACCAGAGCATGGGTCTCAGAAATCTAAAATTAAATACAACAGTATTTCAAACATCCCATCTCTCCCTCTGGCTGAAAAACCAAGCAATAATAAAACAAAAAGATTTTGGTGAAGAGTCCAGGACATGCCAGCTCTGTTTCAAACACAGAGGACAAAGCAGTCACGGCACTAAAGACAGTGAAATATAACTTAATTCCCAGGTTTTGCAGTATAGCACTGAAATAACAACATCACAGGAAGTACTTAAAAACTTTGCTGGCCTATCTCCAATCTTTCCTTTCATTTCTGTTTAATCAGCTAACTGCCACCAAAGTACCCAACTTTCACTAAAGCAAGTTACTGTCCTTGTCCGTGGGCCAACCAACACAGCGTGCTTTCTGCTTCATGCAGCTATCACTGTTTAACTCCAGGGATATTTCTCAAACTACCAGATCCCCAAGAGAGAGGATTTACCTCCAAAGACTAACCCTCAATTTACTCAGAAAAGTGTCTTGGTTGTATTTTGCCCTGACTTCCTACTTATGTAATTGGACACCTACTATTTTATCTTATTCTCAATGACCTTGTGTTCCCACTGCAGTTCAAGGGACTAAAACAAGCAGGGAGACCATCTGTCATTCCAGTACACAGCCAGATGCACCAGTAACTTCTGTAGTTTTTGTATTTTAAGGTTCCTGGGTAAATTTCCTCCAAACCTTCTGCTCAAAGTTGCATCTCTGGGAGACATTCACACACCAAAAAAAAAAAACCCACCCAAAAAAACCTCCACCCAAACCAAAACCCAGCAATGGGCCTTAGCTCCGTTTCGGTGGTTACCAGCCAACTGCATCACCTCTACATCTCAGTAGCAACCTCCTCCAGCTGAGCAGCTCTGCCTCGCCGGAGCGCAGCACACCATCTGTATGTAACACCCTCACCTCACAGGTCCCCTGGCTCTGCTGCTGAGAAATTCAGTGTTAGCATCTGCTGTAACAACCCTACAAAAAACCCAACTAAGCTAAACCAAAAATCCCTTTGGAAAATTCCCACTCTGTATTTCTAGACAAGGAAACATAAAACTACAATATTTGAAGAACTGTATTATTCAACGGTATTTTTTCAAAATAAAAGGCTACTTTGCTGAAAAGCCAATGCTAAAATGCCACACTTAAACAAAATACTGGAATACTTTCAGGAAATAGCATAAAAATAAGACAGTGTTCCATCAGAGAAATCTGTATTTGACCATACACAGTGTTTGTATACAGAATGTGCGCATAGCATGTGTGTATCCATATATCCATGTATATATATCTCTCTATCGATATAGGCACCCACACACAAGTACAGGTATGTGTAGTTTATATATATTATATATATAAAGCTAACTTTCAGTCCTCAGAAAACAAAAGCTATCCCCATATAACAGCCAAATTCCTACATAACTCAATTTCGACATCTCATCTGGTGTGAACTGCACTCATTCCTAGTGTAAACCCCAGTGCGCTCTGCAATGATATACTGTAATGTCACATCGCAATCTGGATTTACTATAAAGGGCTGCTGACGAGTTTCAGAGCAGTAAACATTGCTGCGAGGTGTATTTCACACTGAGCTGGTTTTTATGAAGAACACTTCACCGCCCAGCCACGGCACCCAGATGATGAATGGTGAAAGATGCATGACAAGCTTCATCATTGTTTGTAAATCTTAACTGTTCCTGCTCACTAACTCTGCAGGCAATTTTCAAAGACAGCGGCCGACAGAAGGACAGCACAGCTTTCCTGAAGGTTATTCAACTTGTACTTGGCCTAAGCTGTGCCTGTGAGGAGCACTGGAAATAAACTCATCGGTTACACTGAAGCATAGAATTAAAAACATTTGACGGGCAGGCATGCTAATGGTTGGGAAATTAAGAAAGCCCATTAAGTAGCCTGGGCATCCGCCCCCCACCCTGCCCCGCAGGGTTACATACATCATGCACAGGCAACATACCCTGGTATTATTTACACATGCAATATAAATATGCATATTTATAAAACGGGTAGAATGAATGATGGGCTGTCTGCTCACACAACACGGTTCCACTGTATCCTGTGCAGTTACGCAGCACTCAGCCGTCCCCCGGCTCCTTTGCCCACTGCTTGCAGGAAAGCCACTTCTGTTCTCTTCCGTCAGAAGTCTACCCTTGCGACAGGGTGTAAAGCACAGAGAAAGGAAACCACTCAGGGCATGCAAGCATGGCAGTGGGGAGAGATGCTACCTTTCTTTGTTTTCCCCTCCGAGATCACTGTGATGTGGGAGCAGCGCCATGGACTGCAACAACCTCCTGCAAAGAGTCACAACTCGTCTCACCGCCTCCCTGCTCGAGGCGAAGCCAGTCTACCCTGCTCTACCTTTTCCTTTCCATTCCTCTTTTCTTTTCTTTAGAGATCAGTAGCAAAGCCTTCTTCTGCTACAGTTTCTCACAATCTGCAAAGGGCTGCTCATGGGAACGCCTTTATAAGCAGAAGAGGCGGCAGAAGCATCAGCTCTGCGGGAGACTCTCACCTGAGCTGCAAAGCTGGCATGACCTATGAGATGCTCTACACGGACCCTCATGCACAGAATATGCGGAAGATGGAGCGAGCCCTCTTCTCTCTTAACCAACTAGGAGGATGCACATTAAAGCAAAGCAAAGGGGCAAGCAGCACCGCTGTCTGTCACAATTACAAATCATGCCTGGGTAAACACACTGTGATCACCACTGTCCTGACAAGACGTTTTCATTTGTTTTATCATTTTACGGTAAAGTTTGTTTTACTATTTCTATCAATTTCTGCTTGCAGTGGGAGAAGTTCTGTATCTAGAGGTAATAAAATAAAATCAGAGTGTCAAAGCCCCACCGGGTGTAAAAGGAAAGCGGATCAACTGATGTGTGGATTTTTTCAGTGAAGTATCCAACATCCTTTAAAGTGTGAGGAAAAAACCCACACAGCCTCACCAGCTGAAGTAACATCCTCCGTCCCACAAAAAGAACAGCTCAAACAGGTGGAAAGTAAGTCCAGGGTCCCAGTGGGTATAAACCACTGGTCTCTGACACGTGGCTCCAAAACTCTCCTAACTGCAAGAGGGACTGAGAACAAACCTCCCTCTGTAAAAAAAAGTTAAAAGGGAAAGAGGGAAGATGTCCGGCAAAAGCAATCAGACTGAGTCATTACTCCTCCCAGGACAGCACTCCGGCAGGGGCTTGCAGAGAGATGCTGATGCTCAGCGTGGGATCCAGCACCACCAAGTGCACTCTGCAGCGTGCCATCAAGGTGGCATCGCTCCCCATGGTGCCTGCTCTCTGCCGCACCCTCAGCCAGGGCCAGGAAGAGTGAAGGGCATGCATCAAAACCCATCGTTTTCAGACTGGGGTTGATGGGACACCAGGAACTTCTTTTCATAGAAGAAAACTAAGAAAAGTAGAGACTTTGGCTGCAGGCTTAAATTTGTTGTTTTGGATCTGCACTGTATCACTGATTTGATTTCCTCAGAATAGAAGGACTTTCCTTAAATCCCTGTTTTAACAAACCAATGCCTGCAAGTCTGAAACACAGATTTGAACTTTAAAAATCCTGCACCCTTTTATCTACACTAAATCTTATAGCGTGGATAAATACATGCCATGATAGAAACCTTTCTTCCACAGCTCAACAACTGTCCAGGCTGACCCTCTTCTGGGTGGATGTGGTTTTGCTGGTTTGGGTGGATGGGGTCCCATCAGCATCTCCCAAGGCTTCAGGCTGTCCCGCTCTCTCTTGCTAGGTCACCGACAAACAAAAGCATTCACAAGTAGTTTTCACGAGAGCTTAGCATTCCTCCTAGAGGATGCTACAGCCTCACTCCAAAAATAACTCCGTTTCTACAAAAACAGGCTTGGGGGGAAAACCAGCAAAAATACAGCTTGCTCGGCTCCTGTGGCAGGACCAGCAGCTTCCCCCAGAGCAAACAGCAAGGGCTCATCAGCCGCCCCGGCAGGAATCAGCACAACTCATGAATCAAACCGCTAATTCTGCAACTGCCCAATGACAAGTGGCTTTGCTGCACCTATTGCTTTATTTCTGTGTGCTTCTGAGTGAGTGTAACACAAAGGTTGCATTTAGAGAAGAAACTATGAAAATAAGCCTTTTAATCAGGAATAAACTGAAGCAAAATGGGATGTAAGCAAATGCTTACATTCATTTCCTTTCAGGAATTCCCTTCTCTATCAATCAGACCTTATAAAGTTGTTTTAATATTGGTCAAATCATCACCAAATCCAACCTCATTTAGAACACAGAGACATTTACAAAAAGGCTTCAACACATAGAAAAATGAGTTAGTTACCAGGGCTTATAGTGAATATGCCTCACATTCTCAAATGTATTTTGATAGCTGCTGTTACAGCTAATGAAACGATGAAGCATGAATACGAATGTCACAAAACAGGGTTAGTGACCTGCTTGGTTTAAAAGACAAAAAAACCTCCAAACTCAAGAACTGTCTAGTCAGCTAAGCCCGCAATTCAAGTTTTTATTGAAAATGAAAATGGCATGTTAAAAGGGCACCTGCGTTGCAGTGCACATGCACAACCGGCAGCGGAAACCAAGGCCTGGAAAAACACGGTTTAAAATCTGCTCGCCACCCTTGTAATGAGCGCCTAAGGGAAGCCACACACAGCACAGCCACTAGGGACTGTAAGCAGCAGGAATGAGAACGGACAAAAAAAAGATAAAACAGTTGGGCAAAGACCAAGTGACCCACTTGAACTGACTGTTCAAGATCTCCAGATTTAGATGGTTATCCCTTCCTCTCTTCTTGTGTCTTATTTTAAAATTTACTAGTGAAGTTTTATGTAAGTTGGATAGTGGAAAATACCACCTGGAGTTTCAGCAAACGCTGCTCGCTCCTTCATCACTAGGGATAGCATACTCTTGAACAAAGGTCACTTTTTAAGCAGAAGATGTACAGATAGACACACACACACAAAATACACAAGCTAAATATTGCTGAATTGTACCAGTTCTAGGAGCAAAATTATATGCTCCCCACATATTCTGCTGCTGAAACCCCTCCAAGTTCAAGATGCACTTCCGCTGGTGCTCTACTGACGAGACGCGTGGAAAAGAAGTGGCACCTCTCAGGCTTGACAACACCCAGACCCTGAAGCAACAGAGACTCTTCAGCTTACAGTGATGGAGAAAAATTTGGGCTATTTTCTGCTGTTATACCCCACTTCTCTAAGTGCTTTATTACAATAGCTCTGCCAGCTGGCTCCTAATAAAGAGCAAATAGATGCAAGGCTTTTTTCCACTCTTTGGGGTAATTTCTTAGCCATACCAAACCAGTCTGCTTTGTCGCAGTGCCATCTGTGTAGCTTGAATGCTTGCAAAAAGCACTTCAGGTCTGACGACATCGTCTCAAAGACCTTCTGCACACCAGATCTCCTTCACCTCTCTGATCCTACAGCCAGGTGCCACCTGTGGCTCTGGAGCCTTACTCTTATCTCACATGGCATTTCAAGGGCACAGGCCCATGCAAAAATACTGTTTGTAGGAAACCTCAAAAAAGGAGCATAACTTTGGCGCACAGTAACCTGGTGTGAAAGAAACATCCAACCTCTCATGCATGTTTCCATCACACACAGCATTCCTCGCATTCCAGTGATGCTTTTGCCAAAATGAAACCTTTTGTCTTAAGGTGGGAGACTGTTTCAGACACGTCCTTGATTGTGAAACCACAGGAAGAGGCTCTTCACAGAGCTGCTCCCATTGGGGCGGGCTTCTCCAATGGCTCAGCACTGTTGTCCACACAGCATCCAAGCAGAGAGACGCAAGGGGGAGTCTTTAAATGCAGACCCTGGAAAAGTCTGTGCTGCCTTGATTTCCACGACTGCAAAACTGGGGATACCAGTTATTTAACTTCTAGAAAGAACTGTGAAAAGGTGTTTTGAAAGTGTTTGAAGCTGTTCTGCTGAAAAAAAAATCTGTTACTAGAAATGTTCTCCTTCATAAAATGGTGTTTGCTAATTTACACAAAACTGTTGACCTTTTCTGTATCAAAATGAACGAAATGATAAGAAAATGATCAAAATGATTGGTTTTTCTTATTTGTGTTTGGGAGGCGTTTCAGGCTCCTGCTTTATTTTCAATCTACAAATACAGCACTGCTCCAGTGCTTCATTACTTGTTTCCAACTATCCTGACACTTAGACAGAAAAACAGAAATTCAAAGCCATTCAGCAGCTAGAGCAACATTTTAAATGCAAGCCATCTTCTTCACCACAGGCACAGGCACACAGAATAATTATCTCAACATTTCACATAATAATGACAAAGAGGAGTTTTTATTCCATGCCAACTTTAAGACAAGGTAACTACTCTAAAATCAAAGGTGTCTACAAATACAGGGATGTTTCTCCTTTGCATCCTTCTACTTCACAGAATCACAGAATGGTTCGGGTTGGAAGCGACCTTAAAGATATCT
Organism: Alca torda; assembly: GCA_008658365.1. NCBI lineage: Eukaryota > Metazoa > Chordata > Aves > Charadriiformes > Alcidae > Alca > Alca torda. Next base: position 29,505,084 of record CM018101.1, on the reverse strand, counting down.
AGTTCCAACCTCCCTGCCCTGGGCAGGGACACCTTGCACAAGGATCTCTCTCTCAGCTTGGCTTCTTCCAAAAGAAAGACATGTTTTGAAGTATGCTTTCCATGAACAGGGATAGATAACAATCTCTCATACATCCATACATCTTTTCCTCTCATTGCTCTTGCAGAAAAAGGAGAGGAAAAATCTTTTGAAACTAGACTACAAAATCCCTCTCCTACCTGGAAATAATCATACAAAACTCATAACCTGATGATTTAAGAGAGCCCTCTGAAAAATATCCTTTTGCCACTTGTCACTGGTTTATCATTTTTTTTTCCTCCCCATTTCTTCCAGTTTCAGCTGGAAGGGCAGCAGCTGTGCTTAGTTGGAAGCAAAACCATTTTACTTAGAACTGCTTCAGATTGCAAGGAGGTTGACTGATGGTGTTTTGCCACTCAGAAAATGTCAGCCCATTACTATATGCAACACACTGTAACACGGTATGGCCTCATGTACAAATGTCAGAAGCTTCCTGAGAACTTTGCATCATTCATAAAAACAAAGAAAGTGTAAATCAGTGGTCTGCTAGCTCATCTCTCCTCCCTTTCAATGTAACTGGCCTAAACAGGCAGTTAACTTAGCAGAACAAAAGTAATGAAACAGGCTGACTGAAATACTAACTGAGATAATGCATGAACTGGCAAAATTTCTATAGAGCTGAAGTTACAGCTGAATTGTGGGTAACAGACTGCATGTATTGTGAGACCATCTCAGATTTGTGCTTGGGAATTTAATAACCATTTTTGTTAAAGATACGTGTTTACAATGTTTTGAAAATTTGGCTGCAAAATAAGATTTTTATTTTGGCCTATTGCTCTTCTATACGCACTGTTACCATCCTGTAAAATTTCAGCATTAACAATACGTAAATCTTCACTCATAGATCTTTAAAAAATTAGTTATGGAGTTGCTGCAGGAGTTATTAGATGAAGTTTTACAGTCTGCATTATATAGCAAGTAAGATTAGATGATCTTAATGTTCCCTCTGCAAATTAAAATCTATGAACAAGTATTCTTAAAAAGAAGACAAGTCTCTTGAGCATGGTTACCACTTCAACTGCAGAAAAGGAAGGAGTAAAATATGATTTGTTTATTTAAAACACACACTAGAGTTGTCTTTAGCAAGTGGCAACCACTAACCCTGCAGAAACATGTCACCAGGCTTCATACAAAGCAGTCGGGCATCATACAGAAAGTTCAGCCCAACAAGCAATGAAGAAATGTGTAAGAGTGTGTCTTTTGTATGAGACAGCACTTGCAGCATGGGCAGTCAGTACTCTGGGGGAATGGACCACCCTCTTTAATACGCAGGATCCACCACTCGCAGCCTGCTGGCTGACTCAGAACTCACACACAAGACAAAAAAGATGGAAAAAAACTCAAACCCTCCAAGGACTGTGAAAACCACCAGAAGAAAAACGTCACAGGAGTAACGTCATGGGACTAACACTCTGAGAATATTATTTTGTCTGTAGATGTAAAAAGTAAAAGCAGCCATCTCCTCCAAGAACATGCATAACGAAAAAGAAGATGCTTCTAAGAAGCCCATTAAATGGGTATGGTCCTGCTCACATGTTCAAGTTTCTTACAAAAATATTGGTGCCTCTTTCACCCTCTAGCTCCCTGCTATGGAAAAACACTTCTTCAGAGTCTGGAAAATGCTGTTTGATCTCAGTAAATTACATCTCACTGCTTGTCGGTTTCTGATTGATGGTGTAACTTAGGGAACAATATCTGTGTGTGGAATACTGTCTGGAGAAGCAGTCAGGGATTATTGAAAATACAGTATTTATGCAGTTTAAAAATCAGTGGCACATTACGCACAACTTTTTTTTCTAGAGAGATGAAAAATTACTGAAGTGCATTTGGGAACAAAGGGTATAAGGTCTTTTGTCTATTTGTAAGAACACCCGACTGGTAAGACTTCTTAGTGAGTTAGTAGTGATGGATGCAAGAAAAAGTGTCAACTGCAGTTGAGCATAAAGCCAAACGCTTCTCCGACCAATGAGCAGAAAGGAAGACGTCACTGCTTAGTGGTGGTCAGAGAAGAGGGAGGAAAATAAAACTGAAGAAAAGAGCAGGAAAATGAACCAAGGATCACCGATTTCTCTAAGCCATTTAAAACTACTGGAGAAGGAGGAAAAGTCTAAGGTTTCATCAAACCACGTGTTGTTTCTTCATCTATCCGATACGTCACAATTACTTGGAAGACTTTCAGAAAACAGCCGCTCTGAAAGAGCAGCCACCTCCTCAGCATAAATCATTCTGGAGTTACTGAACTCAAGGGCTCTGTGCTGATTTACACCAGCCACAGGTATGACTTTATACACACTTCACTTTGCAAAACTTCATTTGAGTCCTTAAGGTCCTGTCATGACACAACCACCATATTTTTCACAACAGAAATGCAACAGCCCCCAGGACATCAGCCACAGTAAGGCCATGACCTAAAACAATTACGGAACCTGGCTCAGAGGCAATCAACATCTCAGGACACCTTTGAATGCTGTAGGAGTGCGAGGATTTTGGACATACAAAGCAGCATCACCCTACTCTTTCTCTGTTTCTCTTGTTTTTCTAGCATCAGTTGCTGTACTGTTCCAGCGACAGGGAAGCAGCTCAATACAGTTGGGTCTACTCCAGAAGGGCCATGTTAATGCCTGTTTGTGCAATATAGCTGCTATCGGACCAAGGGAACAAGGAAGCAAGAGGAACTTTGTCAAAACCACAGGGCAAATTCAGCAACGCTTTCCTGGAGATTATTGCAGATGATAGTAATCCTTAGGAGAGCCAAGAAACACCAGATATGAAAAGGAAAAATTATCTGCAGTACTTTTAAATAAAGTAACATGGTGTGATGAGTTTGAAAGCAAACAAGGAAGCAAGTCTGCAAAAGGCTTCACGACATAGCTGGGATGGAGGAATAGTTCCCACACGTGGTTCAGAAAGAAGAGGACAGCAAAAGCTCGATGGGAGGCTTGTGGAAAAAATCAGAGTCAGTATTTCTGAGAAGAAAAGACAGGAAAGATAATTCTGTGGCTGGGGCAAAACCAATTTTTTGTTCCTTTGAGGGAGCCAGGTGGTGAGCACCAAAGACAGCACCTCAAGTGACTCTTTGTACAACTTAGAGACACACACTGGAGCAGAAAGGTATGGCTAACTGCAATCCTGAACCATGAGACTTCTGAAGTACAGGCTTGCACTACTGTACAGTAACAGCCCTATGCTGACACCCCACTACAACCCTTCCAGAAAACGTCCACCATAGAGTCATATAGAATCATAGAATAGTTTAGGTTGGAAGGGACCTTAAAGATCATCTAGTTCCAACCCATCTGCCATAGGCAGGGACACCTCCCACTAGACCAGGTCCACCTTGTAAACGCCTGCTCTCTGATGCCTGGTTTCCTTCCTAGCAGCGACCCACACCTCCTGGGTACCTGCCCCAAGGCGAGGTGGTCCCAGACACCCCTCTGGGTGCACTTACCTCTCACTTTCGACTCCGAGTAGGACGGGATGTCCTCAGAGGTCACGATCTGGGGGAGGCAGGTGGGAGCACCAACCCCCTGTCCCAGGTAGGAAGCGGGTGGGTAGTAGGAGCACATGCGGTACTGGGAGCTGATGGTGTGGCGGCTCTCCATGCCCTTCACCTGTCGGAGAGAGAAGCACAACAGCAGCCTGTGAAAGCTGAGCCCTGGCTCCAGCCTGCTGCCCCACACGCACACGGCTTTGAAGGAGCTCAAGGTGGGATGGGTGGGAAGTAAAATCCTGATGGGCCTGGCCTTGGGTTTTTGCTTTGGTTGGCTCCCAGCGTGCCCACACCGCTCAGCTGCAGGTGAGGTGGAGTGGCACAGGATGCAACCTAGCAGCAGCACCAGCATCCCTATGGCTGGTTTACCTCACCTCAGGTGAAGCCGCATCTGGCACACAAGCACGTACCCTTCACTGCAAGGAGATTCCTGGGAAGTCCCCTGCTTCTGGCACAGACAACACCACGGCAAGCTTTCCAGATCCCTTCAACTGCACACACCTGGAGTGTCAGAGGCAAAGTGTCCACCCAGTCCCCACATCCCCCCAGAGGCTAACCTGTCTCAGACCAGTGGTACCTGCTCTGTCAGGGACCTATGGGCTAAGGAGGACAGTCTTACCAACTCAACTCACTCAGGACATGCTCCACGGCATCTGAACAGCGACACACACATGCAAACACATCGCTTTTCCTGCAACCCGGAGAGATGGAAAAATATTTTCCTGATTTACCCAGAGAAACCAAGTCAGGGACAGACTACACAGAAAGCCTGCAGTGGAGCTGGACATTGACCAGCAGGTGCGCTCTATCAGCACGGTGGCCACTAGAAAACCCCTTCTCCCTCCTGCAGCCTGCAGCAAAGTTGGCAGCACTCAGAAATCCAAGTTTATCCTACTCCAATGCCTTGAAATCATCCAAAGTAATCTCCTCAGAAAGGAAGTAATGCTTTTCAAAATTTTTGTTTTATGAAAGAACTACCATCTACTATTATTTGTTCCAAAGCCCTGCAATGTAACGTGGCTACAGTGCTCCAAAAAATGCAGCCAAACACTTCACAAGATCAGAATTTTCAACAGAAAAGGTAAGACTACCTGGTCTCCCTAAGTCTGCTGAGCAGTGAATGAGCAGTAAGATGGAAAGCTTCTGGGCAGAAGCTTTGTACCAGGTATTAAAGGCAGCAGTGTCAACAGAAACAAACATCCAGCTATGCCATTAGACGTTGTCTTCGCAAGTGGAAGGGCCTGACAACCTTTTCAGCCCCATCTCACCTTGGTTAAGGGAGCTCTGGCTGCTCCACTGTGGTCCCCTTGGATCCCAGCCAGCCACGCAGGGAGCCCTGCTCCTTTAACCCTTCCCAGGCTGCGATGCTCAGAGCCGGGGTGCAGCAGAGGCAGGGGGTGAACATGCTGTCCCAGTCGGCCACCCCACGCCAGCAGACCCTCAGGATCCAGTCCTGGAAGAAGGAGCCACCGGTACCTCCCAGAAAAGCAGCCAGAATGCAGTCGCTCCTTGTTTTCCAAAGGTCCACCCCCCCTTAATAATTCAGTATGCATTTTAGTATGCTTAGCTGGATGTAATGTGGCCCGAGTCACCTAAAATCCTACTGGTGTTCTCTGAGACAGAGGGCACCACCTCGCTTCCCATGTGGAGCCAGGTTTGCAGCGAGATTCACTGCCGAGAGCCAGCGGTGGCTGTCTGTGGGACGTAAAGTGCATCTCTGCCCATCTTCTGATGGCAGCACAGTCGCACGTATTTGCACCTGTACTGAAGGATCGGCACAACACACTTTTATAGCCTGTGAAAGTAAGAGTCTGACTTAAAAGGTGATCTTTCTACCATCTGCACCCTATGCATAAAGAAAAAGGCCAACCTGCACTGAAGTTTCATCCATGATAAACAGCAAATTGCTCTTAAAAAAAATGAATGTGTCATCCCAAAGCATCCGGAACTTCAAAGAGACACTGATGTCTCCTCTGTTGTTCTGAAAAAGGGCAGTCTCCTCCTGGAAATGGTCATTTGGGCTGTGCACAGACTCCCTTCACAAACCCAAGACTGCCTCTGCCCTGAAATTATGGATTTGCAATACAAACTGGCCAAAAGCTCAGTCCAACACCCATGCTGAATCTGCACATCAAGCTCAACAGCCCTAGAAGTACTGGGGAAAAAAAAGTTCGCAAACTCCTCTCTGTCTGCTGTTCTGCACACACCATCTTCCTTCCCTTGGTGAGGCAGCATCTGCGGTCTTCACATCTCCATCTTTCCCTTGAGCAAGTGCATATGTGCAACCGAGAAAAGGTCACCTGCAGCAGACGGCATTACTTCAGCTGTAACAAAATGGAGGGATCACTCCCTGGCACTGCAACGATCGCGTGCGTGTTTCCTCTCCCTGTAGAGTGGATGCAGTGACCTGTTTCCTTTCAAACCCTTTTTTAGGGTTTTTCTCCATTTCTTAAAAAAACAACTCACCTGAAATCTCTGGATGCAATGAATTATTACTACTATTATTATTAGTGTGTGGTAGCTGGCTAGCAAGAGACATGTTTTATAATCTTATTACCCACACCAAGTCTATGAACCACAGTTCGACTGACATCCAAAGGCTTGGCTCTGCAAAGAATATGCTGTGTATTAACCGCTGAAGAAAATCTAAAAGCTTTTGGTTTTGTTTTATTAAACTGTTTAGAATACACACCGCAGTAAATCTGAGCCGTAAGGTTTCCTTTTTATAGTGCTTAGCAATCCTATTTTACAGTAACAATAAAAAAACAACCATCCGTAAAAATTCTTGACCTTAGAGCTGCATTAAAAAGGGGGCTTAGGAGATCTCTACCCCATGAGAAGGTGCATTTGCTCTGTATTAACTCCTGCAGCTGTGGAGAGTCCTTGCACATTTTTGCGTGCCAGAAAGGGTAATAAAAACAACCCTGGGGAGGCCCTGGAATATTCAGATTATTTCCAATACGGGGCAGTCTGGCCTGCCAAAGGCTGCAGCCACGTGCCGGGTTTGGGATCCTCCCCTGGGTCCTGTCCTCGGTGAACGCTGAGGCAATGCAGGGATCACAGGAGGAGATGTGTGGCTCTCCGGTGTCTCCTCCTGCCTCCCTCGCCCCTTCCAGCCCTACAGCGAGGCCAAGACAGGCAAGGGCTGGGATGGTCCCACAAGCCACTCTGGTTTGTATCACCTCAGGCTAGGTGCTGTAAGAACAAGGCATGTTTTAGGGGAGAAACTGCTGTGGAAGGGAAAGGCATGCACTTGCATGCAGAGAGCAAGCGGAGCTCCTGAGTTGAACACCCGAGCTGCTGACTTACAGTGCATCCCCTTCTGGCCACACATCGCTCCTGCCCTGCCCCAGCTGGAGCATCGATTCACCAAGTACCTCACTGGCTTCAGGGGGAGACACTGATCACTGGAGATGCACATTTGGCCTGTTCAACATTTACAGGTTCCCCTAAATGGTGCAACACAGCACACACTCAGTAACTTCTTAAAGGATGTACTGTAAGCAAGTGGGACGCGTGTAACTCATGAACAAATATGGCCTGATTAAAGGACCACGCACACACTGGAAATTCTTCCCCTGTTCCCTTGTAAAGCCAACATGGGGAAATCAAGGGCAGCTACAGCTCGTCCACAAACAGGTAAGGTGGAAGCAGGATTTGTCCATCACTGAGCACATTAGTCAGTGCAGCCCCACAGCAGTGTCCAACAGTGACAGAATATGTAGCAAATTGCCAGGGAAGCACTAAGAAAATGGTCTTGCATCAGTTCAGACCATCCTGCAAAAGAGCTTTCTTAACAGCTGGTGGAAGAGCAACGTAAGGCCCAGCTCCTCCTTCCAAGCTCCTGGCAGCACCTGCACAACCTCTACACATCATCTTCATGGAGGAAAAGCCGAGGAGAGGAGGTGGCCAGACCAGAGACAGCAAAGAGGCAAGGCAGACTCAAGTGGTGGCTCACTTCTCCTTCCAGCCTCAGAGACTAGAAAACTGTCCTGCCCTTCCCACATGATTCACTCAGACAAAACATCACTCGGGTAATTCTTTTATTTGCAAAAGCTGCCAGCCGCAATCTCCTGGCGTGCAGGCCAGCATTACTCTTAGCAGCACCTTCTCATTTTGCAGTTCATCGTGACTGTGGGGTTTATTCCCAAGAAGGACAACTAGGAAGAGGTGAAAAGGGCTGCAAAAAATTCAGAGCAACAGAACAGACCAAAGTACTATCCTTCAGCTCTGCCACTGGTGTGCCACGTGACCTTGGCCAGGTCACTTCACCCAGGCTTTCCATCCCTCTGTCCCATCCACAGCTGCCTTAGAACAAAACCAGTAACTATGGAAACACCAGAGAAACTCCGTTAGAAGTTTTAACATAGCCTCCTCCTTCTGCCTTTATCTTAAAAATAAAGCCAGCTTCAGGGGCCTTAAAACTGCATTTTGCATTTATGCGTCGTTGTTTGCAAACAGCAGAATTCACAAGTCAGTTTCTGGCGTTAGGCAAGAAAGCATCCCCTGGGCACCCGAGTGGAAACCCCAGACATCAGGAATCTCCGTTCTTTCACCTGTGGGCTGGGTGACCATGGGTAAGTTATTTAACACTTCCCTGCCTCAGTTTCCCCAGCTGTAAACCAGGGCTGCCGCTACTCTCCCACCTTGCAGTACTACTGCCCATGAGCTGACCCCTCACAACTACTGCTGCACTCCCGCTGCCCAGAGTGGCTTTGTTTCATCCCTAAAACCAACTAAGCATATTTTCAAGCACGAGGGAAAAATGAGTCTATGATACCCTGCCTTGACTTTGATTCTAGCACGGAAAATACAAGAGACATCTATATCTGTCCCTCCTTGATAGACAAACTTAATTAACCTTTGCTATTCTGTTCCAACCTATTCTTTTAGACAAAGGCAGTGACCCATAAACAATATGTTACCATCAGAATCTCAACTGCGGTGACACCTAGAGATATAGCCCTATCAGCAGTATCGGAAAATAAACCGCTTAGATTAGCTCCTCCAAGAAATATGGATTGCATTCATGTCACACATGAGCTGTCAGAAACATTAGGATACTTTTAGCATAAATCTGTAGTGTGAAGGGTATGTTATGAATACAGTATATAATACACTGCTTACACATAAAATTGGGATTGTGTCAGGTGACTTGCACAATGTGTATATATTTACACATAAACACACACAGAGACACGCATATTTTACACATTTTACACCTATTTCTGGAGAGTTAGACCGCACATTTCTGTAAAAAGGTCAGGCTTATTGGAGGAAAAACTGCCAGAAACTACAATCAGGTTGTGGAAGTAGAAAAGATAATTTTTTTTTACTAGCAAGCAGCTGTTCTTAAGAGTTCAAACTACTCAGCAATGTTAAGTATTTCACTTCCAAATGGTAAATGTAATTCCCGTATTAGAAAAGGAGTTACAATTTCTCAGTCTGACTCTCACCAATACTTATTTCAGGTTTTTGCTCTAAACTGGTTTAAGGCAAGAACAAAAAAGTTGAGGTTCTTTAAGTGAGAATACTTGTTTGTCAAGCTTCACTAAAAAAAAAAAAGGGAAAAAACCCAAACCACGTCAGAGCAGAAGTTACATGAAATTCTGAAATTTGAATTTGTCCAAAACCTCCTGGCTAGCCTTAACCTTTCCCCGAAGCAGGATCCCTGAAGTTACCAGAGTAACAAAGAAAACTCAGCCACTGGTCCCCAGATGTGGGGGCACATTCCACATTTTCCAGATTTTTAATCGTAAGGCTTTAGGAACCAGAAGAGTTCTAACACTTTTTGGGGAGGATGCCGACTCACAACGAGTCCTGATTATCTTTATGGTGTGGGTCACAAGCCAGCAGTTTCATTGCCATCTGAGAGAATTAAGCCTGATTAGATTCAGACGTGTCCATCCAGGTTTTACTTTTGTTGTGGTAGAAGAGACTGCGGTCACCCCATCATTTTCCAGTTGATGTCCTGAAGTGGGTCACAGCAAGACAAGCTTCAGAAGCACCAACTTCCACTGCATACCATCATGCTCTGACTTGCAGTACTAATGTTGATGAACTCATTTACCTGTTAATTGGATTGAATGCACATAAATTCCTGTTGTAACAAACAATTATGAGAGCTCCAAGAGAGGGTTCAGATGCTCACACAGCACTGGAGTGACAGGAGATGCATGGTGACCACCACATCTGCTACATTTCCTCTCTGACCTAAGCTTGTCTTTTCTTCAGATGCAACACCAGGTGTATCTGATTATCTGCCTTAGAGCTGGCAAAAGCAGCAGCATACAGATGACTGAAGGGGTCTGGACCGAAACTATCATCTCCATTATGCTTATCCATGATGGATACAGCTTCTGGGATAATTGTATACAAATGAACAAAACCTACACAGAAATATCTAAAAAAATTGCACCTCTATGAATCCACTCAAGTACGCGAGCCTCTGCAAAGAACAAAGACTAATGAAATCTGACATTAATCTACATTAAAGATTCAGTGATTCAGTTTATTTGCCAAGGCTCAATGATGCATTAATCCTCATCCCATCCCACACACACTCACACGTTTCCTCCCTGGCTTTTCTCCCTTGCTCCTTAAATTCTGAAACAGCAGACAGCTGGGCTGCTCAAGGCCTTGTCTGCATCCAGAAGTTATCTTTAAGTATGCAATTCTCCTTGTGTGGTTACAGTTGTTCTAGGACAAGCCTGCCTCCACCAACAAAGACTAGAAAAGACAGGAGTCTTGTCTACACTGCTTAAACGAGGATACCTTCCAGTGAGCACATGGGTGGCTTGTACCAACAAAGAAAACCTCCTGTAGGCTCACAGCTCAGCAAGCTGTCCTGATCTGGTCACAGTGGGCATTGCGCAGCCATCATTTTGATAAAGAAGCAAAAATCAAAAACCTTGATCAAAACACTTATAGCACTACCAGTCACATGAGCAGGCTCACTCGTACTGGAAAACTGGTTAAGAAAGCCTGTGCATGCAAAAAAAGAAAACCAACTCAAGTACAGACAGTCCAACAAAATCCCTGTGTAGATACAGCTACATGTTTCCTCTAGAGAGAACCAGCCTACGTAGATTTGCCAGCAAAACCCCCTGAGGGTGTGAGCAAGGTCTGATTCTTCTTTGTGGATCATGCTTTGAAACTCTCCCGTAACTCCTTATCGTGCTTGACAGAGAAACTCATTCATCCTTCTCCATTTAACACTGTATTTCTGTGATCTTCCCTAGCTGGTAACCTTCCATGAGCAGAATCAGTGTTTAACCACGTGCAGCAGCTGAGAGCTCATTCCCCGTACAACAAACCATCTTCACTGCCGCACAGTGTTTTACAACCTCGACATCACTGCACCCACTGCCATCAAGCATTACCTGGCCTAGCTCTCACTGTAAAACTTTTTATGATTATTTGTGCAATGTTATGCTGTCATAACAGTATGCAAACCCCATGAATTCATAACTCTTCCAGCAATAACAATCCTTCTTGCAGATCAGCCTCTGAGAAACACCTTGTAAGTTACATGACACTGACCTTGAACTACACTCTGCCCTACAGAACAGGAGAGGTGGGTCCTGGGTTTAGGCCATTTAGAAGCTGGGGAGATGTCACTTTTGCAGGCAGAAAGCACTACCTCTAGTCTCTCGGCACAGACGCCTCACCAGAACAATACTGAGAGAAACCAAAGGTTTTGGCCAGAAGAAATTAAGATCTTAGGTAAGGTAAATCACTAAATTCACATGGAGGTGAATGGAAACAGGCGATACAACCCACAAGCCAAGAATGAACACCCAGTCCTTGGAGCCTACTGATAGAAAGAAAATGGTCTTTTTTGACAATTACCTCTTTTTTCCTTAATCACGTCTTCGGTATCTCACTAATCTGAGTGGCACTTAAGCAGAAGTCAGTTACAGATTCTGCAGAGCTTCAAGAGAAAAATCCATGGAAAACACACTTTTGCTTTTATTTCTTTAAGGAGTGTCAAAGGTGCCACAAAAACCAGGCAATCTCACAGTGAGACAACAGACCCTCTAGGCCAAGACTTCTTACACATACACAGTCTAATTTCAAATGACAGTACAGCACAACAGAACCAAGAGGACAACACCATCATTCCAAGGTTTAACATATTTCAACATACCTTCATTTTATCTCTTCCTCAAACACTATGCGCTAGGATAGTCTGTAATTTACTTTCCTTTTTCACAAGCAAGTAAGATCACAGAAGTCTCTACTGGCAGGAGGAATGGTGAAGTGTGGGACTAGCAGCCTGCAAGAACATTATTTTCACAAGACGAATGTTGCTGCCCCTCATTTGTGTTGTGACGGTGTCTCCAAGCGTCAGCTCTGCAGTAGGCTCTTACAAGCTAGGTACTGCAAAAGCTTCAGAAGTAACTTTATATCTGAAATACTCTGCTATGATGTGCCAGATTAACCCAAGCAACCAAAATGAAAAAGCTAAAAGAGCACTGGCACATCACCTTGCTACCATGCACAAAATCCTATCGCCAGCTTGCCTTGACTAATTCTCCCCCTGGTCTGCTGATCCAAGTTCAGCAGATAGAGAGGACACTATCAATTAATGTAACTGAAAAGGTGTACCTCCACGTATTTGAAGGTGATTGCGGTGAAGCCTATCAACACACTGAGGGAAGAAAGCTCTCGTGGTGTGCGCTCGCACAGCAGAAGGAAGGGAGACAGCTCTTTTTCCCATATGGCTGTACTCATGCCAAAAAAGGGACATGAATAGTACTAAATGCCAACTGCTGTAAAGCCATGATCTTAAAATTCATGGACTTGCCAGCTGTTGCCCCAGGAGGCCCCTGCATTTGCAGAAGGACCTTTCCATGAAAAAAGTGTCTAACGATAGGAAAGCCCCACTGAAGGTGATGTGGACTGCTACAGTAATTGTAATCACCCTGATCTTAGTTCCAGCTCCTTGGTATCAGAAGTTAAAATGCCCTTTCAGAATTAGTCCCCGTGCCAGAATTCCTAGAGGAATTCTCTGGCAGCAAAGGGGACAACTCATCTGTTCCCTTCAGAAAGGAAGTTTTGGGGGACATTTAACCTTCTGTCGTTGGAGTGACTTCACAACAGAGCTTTTGCAGAAGGCAGCCTGCCCTCTCTTGATGCTCTACAGAAGACGTCTGGCCTCTCCTGCCCTGGGACAAGGGACACAGGTATATGCAGACTCAGAGAGCGCAGCCTCCTGATTTCAATCTCAGACAGAAAAGCACCTACTTTGGACTACAGCCCAAGACCGAACAGCCTCAAGGTCACTGAAATGGCCCCATTTACTTTGCCACAAATCCCCTGCCTTGGCAGATTTTCCCTTTTTCCAGTCTCCGACCAGTACTGAGTTGGAAGCTACAATTATCAAGTCCTGAAGTGAGAGGGCTTCGGTGGCTTTATACCCTAACTAATGGAGTACATGGAGCTCTGGTGCAAACCTCTTAGGCACAGCGTGTACCCTGAGCTACCCAAGTCGCAGTCGCAAGCCTTGGAGCTGACACTGCCACAACACAACACTAGCAACATGCCGTGTCACTGACTGCCACCAACTCACTGCACAACACCATGGTCTACAGGGTCACTTCAGCGCCTTTGATGTGAAAGATGGAAGAGAAAAGAACAGGTTCCTGAAGAGCAAAGCCTCTCAGAAATGACGCCCAAGGCTCCCAGGATGCTATGTTTGGTAATTCAGTTGGAGACTCTTTTTCTGGAAAACAGCTCATAATCTACTACAATATAAACAAGAAGATAAAATCAAGTGGGTGCCCTTTATCTCTGCTTGCAGCAACCTACCTATACCTGTATCATTGCTTTTGTTGTGCTGCATGACAACCAGCCACTTCGGCTAATTTTCCTAACATGGGTCCTAATGCCACCCTGGAATCTGGTTCTGGTTTTGCACTGCCATGAAACCAGCAAAGAGGAGGTCAGAATCAGGCCCAAGAAACAGCTTTTTATTGTCCACCTTACTCTTCCATGTAACACCTCTGTAACATCATACCTGCCACTGTTTTCCCGACTGGCTTGGCATGTATGCTGCTGGGAGGCTTCGAAGGCTGTTTTTCATGGCCGACCCTACAACCGTACCCCCTGTCTCACTTGAGGAAGCCTCACTGGCCACTGCCATTTGGTACTGGGAGTAGTTGTACAGGTTGTTATAGTAAGGATACAGGGACGGCTGGTAAAAACTGCTGTAGTAGGTGGAGTCCACAACCAAATCAGACGTGCTCTCCAAGTGCCCTCTGCTGGGGATGGAAGTGATATCCTGAATGAGCATCCGTCCCTCTGGAAAAGAAAAAAACAGGCCATTATGAAACAGGAGACTCCATGAAGACCATTACCTTTCACCTTCTGATGAGCTACTACTTCTCCTTAAGGCTGGATGGAAAGTAGTAAATAGGAAGAAGTGGGAACTGAAAGGGAAAGACGGCTGGATGTTTGGTGGAAGCTGAGGTGGACTGACATCCACTCAACGCCTGAGACCACCACCTACACACACCACAGACTGTAAAACAGGAGACAAAACCAAATGCAGCTTAAGACAATGCTCTGAGTCCTGAAGCAGCATCAGTTGATCTGACGGTGATTTACACCAGCTAAGGATGGAGCTCCCCATTATTTTGAAATTGTAACAGTGGGCCAAGTCTCTTTTAACACCCTGGAAGCAGAAAGGCTCTAGCTACAGGATGACGCCTCTCCAGCCAGCGTCCTGCAGGTGAGAGGACACTTTCTGAACATGCCTCTAGGAAGAACAAACAGCCCCAAGGTCAAGAGAAGCTGCAGCCAAGCAAAGCACCGCACGATCAGCTGAGGTGTCTCAGAAACCCACACACCACCCCTGAGCAGCGAGGCCCTCAATCCTTGCCCAGCCTCCATACCCAAATTTAACTCCTGTTTACCTGCAAAATCACAGAGCAGAACAGGCTCCCACACCACTGGCAAATGAGGCGGCGGAGGAGGGGATTGCTCCTGACTTGCTGCACCCTGGAGTGCCTCCAGACCGGAGTCCAGACGGCTGCGCTCCCCCCAGGCTGTCCCCACAAAGCTCTGCCTCCACGGTCACTCCCTGAGATGGGGAGGGGGAGCTTCTCAGAGGATGTTTTAAGCCCCGTTTTCCTCACTCCAGTGTCCCTATTTGCAAGGATGAAGAAGGAAGGTGCTTGTTGGTTCTTTTTCACAGCCAAGCTCTCTCTGACACGCTGCACCAGCCACCTGGCTGAGCCAGACACAGCAAAACACTGCCACAGCCTTCAAAAGCCTAACCACATAGTGAATATGTGTTTACATATTAAACGAGGGAGCAAGCGCAAATCCCACCGTCCCTGCACTCTGGTTCTAGCTCGCAGCCCCTGTAACCCTGCCCTGCACCAACCCTCACAGTGTTTGCAGCACAGCCACCCCTGCTGCAAGGAGCTCCTGCTCTTCCCGTGATGTTGCCTAACTCCGCAGTGGAGGAGAAAAGGATGTGGCTTGAAGCATAATGATGAACTCTCAAGGGCCATGGGTATGGTGATGAAGCAGCATGGACAATACACACCTATGAAATAACAGCCCTAGCAGAGATGTCAGGCAGGCATTGCCTAGTTTGTTTTGCGTCTTTCTCTTGGTGTATCTGTACCTTGGTTACAAACCTGCAAAACAAATATGGTGGCATTTACCAGCCTCTCAGAGTTATGGTAACAACTTCTACTGTACTATGTACGAGCTGCACACTAGATCCGAGGATCTGTTTTACCAAATATTGCCATTTACAATGCAATTCTGCTTCACTTCTTCAGGTGTAATGAAAGCCCTCTGCAATCATGGATAGTCTCCTTCCAGGTCACTAAATTATACAGTGCCTCCATTCAGCTCTTGCTGACATTTAGATGACATCAACGAACTGTACCCATTTATTAGCAAACAGAATGTTTTATGCCTCCTGCATCTGATTTTTCCACCCCTCAGACCTACATGAGCGAGAATCAAGCCAGCTGGCCCTCTTCATTGGGAGTACCTCCCAAATTTGCACACAGAACAGGAATCTGCAATGCCACAAAGGACCTTTCACAGTTTTTGTACTTTCCTACTTTTATGAAATTTTATTATTGTTACTATTCTGCTTCTGGGCAGGCCTCTCTTCAAGTCCTTTCGTCCGTGTCTTTGATGAAATCAGAACTTAGACCACTGGCACTGAAAAGCCAACACTTCAGGTAAATCACAGCACAAGCCTGACTCCCCTCTCCAAACTTAGCTCCCAAATAAAGCTGCGGTCCAATTGTTCTGCTTTTCATGCTGCAAAATACAAGCGGAAAGCAAAATCCTCCAATACATTCCCTGCTGGGACACAGATTTCACAAGAGACAGAGATATGCAAGGCAGCCGGCCGCAGAACTTCTGGCAGGGCTGTGCTATGCTGCACAGATGTGCAATTTCTTCTGAAACCTCCACAGTGCCATTCCACTTGCAGTGCATTTTAAAAGGGGATAATACTTTCTGCTAAGAATACTAGCACCAGGAAGATGGGGCCTCTCTACAACTACACAAAAAAGGTGAGCCACCCTGAGGTGTCAGCAGCGAAAAGGAAGAGGGGAAGGAAGAGCAGGCTTTGCTGCAACTTTTGGAAAGGTCTCATGCACTACACTTCTGAACACCGGACAAGATGGGCTAGGCTAGAACAGAGACCTGCTCATAGCTACCCACAAAGTCATACAAGCATCCTTGATGTCTCTGTGATGTTCAGTCACTGGTAATGCTACAGCTCCTTCCTGAAGAAAGAGCAGCAGTGGCAGTCTTCTGCTACATTAAGGATAAGAAAAGCTTTTTGCCCCTTCTTTTCTCTTTCTACCTCCTATCTGTGGTTTCTACCTCCTATCATTTGCCACCGGAGATGCAAAAGGGTTGACTTGCTGCCATCCATTTTTCCTTTAGCTGCATAACAGCTGCCAGTGGTTCAGTGTTCAGGGCTGTTATGAATCCACAAGAATGGTCCTCTGCTTTCCTTCTGCCATCCCTCCGCTCTCCAATAGCCTCTACAGCACAATCAGCTGCCCTCTCAAGATTCAATATTGAGTCTGTAGAGCTGATCACCTGCTCATTCAGCCACCCATACACATAAATCCCCAAGCATCAGTAGCCTGGGGCATTTTTCTTACAAATGCAGAATTACTGAATCCCTGGTTCTCGTAACATCTTTGGCACACAACCCTTCTGAGCTCTGGCCACACAACAGGGATGTGCCCCAGCAGCTTGGCAGAAAAAACAGGAGCCATGGGAAAGGGGAAAGTTCAAGTAATGGGACAGACACATCCAACTCCACGCAGAACTAGGACTCCTGTGACTGTGCTGGAAAGATGGCTAGAACAGTTAATTCTCCCAATCACGCTTCTGAAGACAGAAAGACTGGCAACATCTGACAAAAAACGGGAGAAAGCTGCCACAGGCTTCAACTCACACTTTCCCCCAAATTTAGGAGATGAGTTTTACTTTGATGTCATGCTTTGGGACAAATCTCTTCATTTTTTTTCTCTAGCATCTGGAGGAGATTTGATGCTTCATCTGGGAGAAGGGAGACATCTTGTACAAGACGCAGCCTTGTGCTGTCCGAACTGCGAGCAGACGTCAGGTCAGATCAGGTCAAAGCATCCCATGGGTTATTCTAAACTCCTCGCAGCGTTGAACCCACCAGCCTGAGGGAAGGATGCCCCTGGAGCGCTGAGCTCTTGCAGGTATTCAGCCACTCCGGCATGGAACGGGTCCAGGGCAGGTCTGCAGTCCACCTCTACGCTCTTACCCTATCCAGCCTGGCTGAATCACGTCATGTCCTACTACTAATGCACACATAGTACATACAAAACATGTATAGAACATACACAACTGTAAATACATTAAGGGGAAAGAGTTTTGCTATTAATGGAGAAAGCCCTGAAAAGTCTTGACTTTTAATCTGAGCAATGAAAGCTCAGGAAAAGAAGTAGGTCAGACCCGCCAGTACCTTCAAAGAAGTGCTAAGTGCCCAGGGGAGCAGAATTAAAGGCCAAAAACCTCTAGTCCTGGGGATAAACAAGGCGCTCTGAGATCTGCCCAGAGAAGATTTCATGTTTAACCTATGGCCAGGGGAGTTTTTGCCCTATCCATACCAGTTCTCTCCAGCTGAAGTCTGCTAGCCAGCTGGCAAGCAAGGACACTGCTTCTGGGCTGCAGCATCCTCAGGCATGGCCACCGTTTGCAGAATAGGGCAGGTCTATTGGAAGCAATGGCTGTAACTAAACTTTAACTAACTGGAGTTTCTCTGGTTGGTCTTTGGCCTGTACCTATAATTCCTGACTCATACCTACACGCTGAACCTTCCCACAGCCTTGCCTCCAGCTGCCCAACAAGCAAGGTGTCCTCCTCAAGGGAGGCTGTCAGCCCATAGCTGCATCTTCTGCCAGCAAGGAGAGAATACCAAGGTTAAGAAAGAAGCTTTCAGCTGGTTTGTTTTGTTGGTTTTTTTTTTCCCAAATGTAATTCAACACAGCTGAATGGCTCTGCTGGCAAGGAGAGGGTCCTCCCCTGCCTCAGAGCTTGCCGCATTACAACACCTGCACATGAGGGGCAGCCCTGAGGTTCATTGCTCTAAGGGGAGCGATTATCCAGAGGAATTAAGCTCTCAACAAGGCAACTGCTGCTGCACCATCAGACTCCCACTCTGCCCCTCCACCTGCCCTTTGAAAGAAGAGGGCTGCTGCAGGAGCTGGGCTCAGGCCTCAGCTGTCTTCACCCTCTGCACAGAAAAACTTGGAAAGGCTCCTGGGTCTTTCCGCCCCTGCCACGAGCCACAAATTTTAACATTTTGGAAGTTGCAAACAAGACACAATTAAAAATATGGGGCTGATGCTATAAGAGAAGGAACAGAAATTAGAAGAGCAAACCAAAAAACGACTGGTTAGAATTTTTTCACTCCATTTTTGGAACACCAAATCTACAACGTAGAGCCGTCAGAGGCTTTCCACATGTGAGCAATGCTCTTGCAGTGAGAGAACAGTATCCCTTCATGCAGTTGTGCCCTTGGATCTCTAAGCTCTTTTCTACGTCTGTAGAGGACCGATGCTACTTTTTTTGCACTGTGTACACGGTGTGAAATATGGCCCACTCTTTCATAGAAGATCAATATGATGCACGATAAATACTGTTATTGATCTTGCAGTGTTGTAGACGACTCTCCAGCTCTATGGCATATTAATGGTAGTTAACCAGTAATTCATTTCAGGACGGCTGGGATTTTCTTTTAAGGAAGGTGAGTTCTCGGGGTCAGTTACACATATGGGTCTTATACATTCAGTAACCTATAAGGGGTTCCTGCCTTCACTTAGCAGAGCATGGTGAAAAACAGTGGTCCAGTCCTCAGTTAATGTAAACCAGTCTCAGACCATTTACTTCAATACAGCTATGGCAATTTACACAAATTGCGGATATGCATGGCAAAATCAACGCAGAAGCCAGTGTATATAGATCATTCTTTCCCTTCTTACTTTTTGGGAGGAGAGAGAAGAAATGCCAGGGAATTTACAAGAATTTCTATCATCAACTCTATCTCACAGATGCAAACATGTTTTTAAACATACACACTGAGAAATGCAAACACTGAAGTTCTGCCTGTAACATTCACTCATTCTGTATATAAGCATGCAGTATTTCCTATTCCTACCAGTACTGTCAAAGGCCAGTTATGCATCTTATTATACACTGATAATAGTAATTTAAACATGCCTGATGCCCCTGATGCTGAGGTCAAATGGCACAAGAGTCCATGCTATTAGACTTTCTCAGCATCTACAACAGGGTGGTAGCACCGAGTTGCCTACTGGGAATGGATACTGGACTGCAGTTGGGAATCTGGGGGAGAATATTAGTCACCTTGGGACAGACGCATACTAGGAACTGTTTTAACAATCAAGGTAGCACATACAGTCACGTTTCAACGTCTGTGAGCGTGCAGTGGCACAGTTCAATTTACTCATGTGGCCATAACAGCTGATTAGTCTCCATCTGATTGTATACTCCAGGAAAGGGGTTCTGTATATGCATTGTGGCAATTAAGGGAATACCCCTGCCTGCATTTATTGACATGAATTCTTACGTACACCTATGGTTGGCAGTTTTATTTCTTATGTGCCTACAGAGACTCTACGC
Organism: Alca torda; assembly: GCA_008658365.1. Lineage (NCBI taxonomy): Eukaryota > Metazoa > Chordata > Aves > Charadriiformes > Alcidae > Alca > Alca torda. The sequence goes on along the minus strand of CM018101.1, from coordinate 29,485,343 downwards.
ACACACAGACACGCTGCTGAAAATGCAGAACTGTGACTATTCCAGTAACACATTTACTTAAGGAGCAGGAAGGCACATCCATTGCCCAGTGACCAGAGTTCAGCTTCTGGTAGTTTACATTTCCTGTAGTTTTCACTTCAGAGTGACTGTTTTCATCACTGCAGTGCTAATATCTTCCTGCAAGTCAGCCTCTGCGGCAGGAGACAGCTAAGCCTTTCAAACGTCAAAAATCAATTATTCAGTCAGGAAACACTTGCCTTCAGACCTCATAAAGCGTCTTGGTTCCACACCTGACAAGTTTCCCCTTGCTCAGTATATAAAGCATCAGCACAGTCCCATTAACTGGTCTGGCAATATTAAGTCTCGCAACGCGTTAACTTCAATTCATAGCTGGCTTTGAGGTCGGACAGTAGCCTTGAACGGAGCCAGTGCAAAATCACTCCCTAACATCATAATCAGAAACGCTGGAACAATATGTTTCTCCCACCAGACAATCACGACAGAGCTATTTCAGATGTCAAAGAAAGCTGGCACCATTACTTACTTTCGGCTGAGACACTCTGCCTCCCGAGGTACAAAACCTGCACTCGCTCTGCCTTTGAGAGGAGTATTTCTGTTCACTTCCCATTAGAAGTTGCGGATTATCTTCGGTTCCAGCGCTGAACTTTTAGCTTGCTATAAAGTTAATGTCCTAGGCAATGTTCATTCCAGGCAAGGCTGTGGGGCTGTGTATTTTCTGCCACCCCCAAAAAAGGCCATTATCTGTAATTACCCATTACCATGCATAATTATTTCTTCTATTCTGGTCTATGGCCCCCAGGACTTTATGCTGTTACAGCTCACTGCATTATCTTATCAAATTTGTTAAGAAAGCTTTTTTGACCTTTTGAGCACTTGTCACAGCACATACAAAAGCCAGCAGTAAAATGTCTAAGCATGTAGTGTGTGATTTATTATTGGTACCCTGCATAGTGATACCATACAAAAATACTACACGCTAACAGCTTCCCTATTCCCACTCCCTGCTTTATCTAAAATGAGAAGAGGAAAGGAAACCTCTTTAGTAAAGGAAGGGAATGGGAAGAGGTTGGAATGTCTCAGTGGGAATTTGAGGAATACAACAGCAACGCATGGCTAAGCCTAAACATCAGCCTCTGGAGAAGGTCCCAGTTGCTCCCACCTTTTCTCTTTCTCCTTTTTCTTTCTCTTCCCAGAGTCTGATTCCACCATTTCGGCTTCTTTTCATACCTGTGTAACTCTGCTGAGCCCTACTGTTTCACAACACCCACCCCGTAATTTACAGCTTGTCAATGCAGTATAGGTTCCTAAGAGACAAATTTGGTCCAATATGAGATTGACAGGGATTGTCCTTTATGGACATTGGCGTGAATGGACAAAAGACCATGGTTTTGCCTCCAATGCTCTCAAAGCTCCCAGCAAAGGACCAGACACTGACCTGCATCCCAGTACCATTTGCTTCGGCTAACAGTCTCACTGCACTGTGAGCCCTGTGAGACCACACACTTATGTCCCTCTTCTTCATGAGGACACTGGAATCGGACCCTACAGAGAAGCAGGGTTCTCAAGAAAACAAGAGAGATGACTCCCTCCGTCCTGATTTTTGTTTTCCCCTTAGTCCTCTTTTTATCAATATACCCCAGAGGGTCCTTTATCTTAAAACCTCTCTTGCAGGTGCTTCTATGTGTAAAACTCTCAACGCACATCCCTATCTGAAAAGAGATATTTAAGAAATTATCATTCAGCAAATTTGAGTAAAAGAATAATTTCAATGCTTTTGAACTGTGTGATTACATAAACTTCCCAAATACAATAAAATCCAAGATACTTTTCTGCCATCATGACAAATAAAAGGAAGCATCAAGAATCAGGTACTCACTTTGGACTAAAAGCGCACAGTATAAAATACTGTAGCACAAGGTATGCAGAATCAGGCCTTTCAGATCTGCCAGTGGAAGCCTCCTCCCTAGCAGCAGACTGAAAAAACAGGGACCCCGGACTCCTGAAAGCATCCCTGAATTCAGGCCCTAAGAGATGGCTACCCGAGCCACTTCTGTGAAGACAAAACCCTTCTCCATGTCTCTCCACAGTTTCCAGACCTCTGGCCCATCGCTCTGTGGTTGCTCTCAAGCAATGGGGGAGGTGGAGACCTCAAAAGCAGTACAAGGAAGAGAGAGTCACCCTGCATTTGAGATGACCCAGCAAATACAGGCGACAAGCAGCAGGGTAGTTTGTGGTCGTACCCCTGTCCTGGAGCCCGATTTCTGAGACATACATGGCTGTCCTACTCTCATTCACCTACAGAAAAGCACTTCTGCAGTCCTCCCAATTGTTTTGACCAGAAAGCTATTGAGAAAAGCATGTTTTTTCCTCCCTCCCCCAATTGCCAACAACCCTACAAGCCCATCTTGGTCTCAAATACCAAATCCAGCACTTCTTTTTCCTTCTTGTTTGGGATTGCCTGCCCAAGAGCCCTGGATGCCCAGCTGTGCTCCGACTAACATCTATTAGAGGAAGAGGTCGAAAAATCTGTTACCAGCCATATCAGACGCGTGGGCTAAAAGCAGCTGTGTCTGCAGGCTAAAGAGAATAAATCATAGCCAAAACAGCTTATTGCCACTGTAGTCCATAGGTACCTCGGCGACCGCACCCAGGGAACATAGCTTCTCAGCTTTCTTCTCAAAGCAGAAATACACATTTAAAAAAATAAATTTAAAAAAAAAAAAAAAAGCACAGTCCAACAACTCTGAGCCTCCTGCGGGTTCCTGGCCTCTTCCCTGGAGCTGAAGCGCACAGGGACCGATCTACCCCACCTCCTTATCACGGCTATGCCTCGCTCAGGCTCTTATCATCTGCCAACTCCCACCAAGCTTCTCCCACCACGCTTTTCACCTCCTCCCACTGACCCAAAACAAAACAAACCACCAGTCATCACACCTTTCCTGCAGCGGCTCTCTGACAGCTAGGGCAGAGTCGGGGTGTCCTGCAACACCCCTCGCCAGACGAAGCAGCTAGACCATGGGTTCCGCTGGCGTTACCGGCAAGGAGCAGGCATCATGGCAGCCGTGTCTGCAGGTGCAGGGCACGCATCCTGGGGGCAGGAGATGGCTTTATCCGTGAAGATGTCAACGGCTGCGCTCTACTGCTTCTCAAGGTTTACTCGACTGCCAGAACAATATTCATTCTCACCCCGAAGGAATGAGTATTACTTCTTTCTTCCCTCTAGGAGTAACGCTGGAGTCCTCGTATGAGCAAAGTGGAATAAGCTTTTCCAGTTCCACTTACGAAGGGCTAAACCAGTCCTAAGTGGGACCGCACATCTTACCAAGCACGACATTTGCCAGAAACAGGCACCCTAGGACAAAAAGTTAAGCAGCAAGGACAGCACATTTCAAGAAAATCTGGGAGATCCTAGAATTGAGGCTGTTCGTTTTTGTCTTGCTTGAGCCCCACGACGGATGCACTCAACACACAAGTTTTTCATGGGAGTCTACATCCAAATGATGCTTCTATTCATGACATCAAAACCCATCCCATGAAATGACACAGAAAAGTTCAACTTGAGCTGATCTAGTGTGGCAAACGCGTAAGTGATTCAGAACAATCACATGGGGAATTAATTAAATCTTAGATGAGTGGGTCATTAAAGGGCAAAATAAATTGTCATATCACACCTCAGGACGTGTTTTCCTGTTTTTTAATCATTCCTGCATTTCCTGCCTGAGCCTTTCCAAGTTCAAGCCCAGGTGTGCTGGTTCAGCCCATGGCTTTATCCCCACCACTAGCTATAAAGAGAAACCTAGGGAACAGAACGATCAGGGCAAACAAACGTGATCCTTCCCTGGCCACCTCTCCCAGCCTCACATCATTTTTGGCTCAGTGACATTCCTGATCCTGGTGTGGTATTACTTAATAGCCACCAACAATCTCCCCTCCAATATCCACTGAGAGCCCACTTTCCTGTATGTACATCACCAGGGAAGGAGTCCCACTAGTCCCACAGCCACCTCATCAGTTTCAGGCACAGGAGACACCAAGCCTTCCCCCCATCACCACAGGTCTGTCTGAAAGGGCTGTACCAGTCCTTGGTCATCACTCTCCCTGGGAACCACTAACATTCAGCATAGTACCCTTGTGGGCACCAGCTTCTCTGCAGTGACGGTGTTTCTCAGGGACAGACTCCTCCATTCTGGTATGGGTTAAAGTGGCTCTTGCTTGCACGTGATCAACCACCTAGCCAAGCCCTCCCGCAGTGCACTTCTGTCTTCTCCCTGCTTTCCAGTCCATGCACCTTTCCGTCACCTACCAAGACGACGTGGGGCAATTCCAGGCCTGCTTCCAAGATACCAATGGGAAGACCACACAACCTACAGCCAAGAGCAGGTCCCTGTCAGGCTTTGCCAGAATCATCATTGCCTTAGATTCCCCACTCAGACCTACATTTTCAGACTGACAGGATCCTTCTTAAAACTGTGTAACACATACAATATTGATTTTCTGTCAGTTCAGTTTCCTAATCAAGATGTCAGGGGATACAAAAATCAAATGCTTTGCAGAATTTGATTGCCTCAATATGTCACTTCGTCAAGCAATTTCGTAACGATAAAAGATTACTAACTTGACAGACTCTTCTACCCATAAACTTCTGTTAATTCACATTGTGTGACCATCCTTTAGCTGTTGCATTTCTCCCTCTCCTGCACGTTTCAGTCTGCTGTGGACTGTTCCGCTCTTTTCACAAAAACTGATGTCATGCTGACTGATTTGTAGCCTCCCATCCTACCACACTCGCTTTTCTTAAACACTGGCATGACATCAGCTTTCTTCCAGGCCTTAGGAATTTCCTCACTGTTAAAAGACTTACTGGAAACCAGCATTAATGGACCAGAGAGATCCTTAGCCAAGTTTTCTGTTGTTTGTGTGTTTGTTTTTTTTTAAATACTGCATGCAAGTAATCCAATCCTGCTGATTTCAGTTACTGCTGGAAATGAAAGCAGAATGTCACCATCTCCATATACAGCAAGATCACCTGTCTTTCTTCAAAGCAAAAATCAGAAAATAATATTGAGAATTTCTTCCTCTCTTCCACATGTAGAATTATTATCCCATAATGGGTCAAATGACTGTTAACTCTGGGTGTGCATTCCTTAATACGACTAGAAAACCTCCCAAAGTTAAGACATATAGTTGAACTTAGCACAAAACAATTTTTTTCAAAGAAAAATGTCATTTGGGAGAAAAAAAAAACAAGGAGGGAGATACTCCAGCCAGAAGACTGCAGCTTGGTACAGTAAGTTTCCCAGTCATACACACAGCCCCAGTCCAGCTCCAGCTAAGAGGAGCTGAAATACCACCACTGCTTTCAGTAGAACTGGAGAGGGCACATTTTGTTCACATTTAGTGTACACTTAATAAAAATGATCTGCTGCAAACATTTAGCATGCAAGTTAAAAATCCTCCTAATACGGGTGAAGAAATAAAACCTACAGAAAATATTTTTTTATTTCCACACTTAATGCAGGCTTCAGGTCCTCAATAAGATGTCTACAGCTGCAAATTCCACTTTCAACATTTTCTGCCACTGACTAGAGCAGAGTAGTTGATTTTTTTATGTGAGCCAGGGGCAATCCTTCTTCTTTCCTGACTTGTACTTTTGGTCTTTACAATATAGCTACAGTGATAGTATTAAAATCTTTATTAGCAAAAAAGAATGTCTTTAGTAAAGAAAAAGCACTCAAAATCTTTGAACATGGCTTTGAATCTGTGAAGATGCTAGGCACTATTTTGATGCTGCAGCATACGTTTGTTCATGCTGAACTGAGTCAGCAGGATTATTTACACATCTAAAATTATTAGCATACACGACAGCTGTCAGGATCAGGACCAATAAAATTAGTGCTTCAGAAAACAAGGAGCATGAGAAACAAGTGCCATTTTCAGTTTTCAGTATAACAGTATATATATATTTCAGTATAATGTAAATGCATTTAACTCGTTGCATTCAGACATCCAACATGCTACTAACATGTGTAACAGCAGCAAAACTTAAAATCAACACAACTTAAAAAAAATAGAAGAAGAAATTGAAGGAGAAAGGAAATTAGGAAAGCAAAGCAAGATTTCTAGACAGTGATGGAAAACAGCCCAGACACCTGCAGGCACAAAGAAGCAAATTGAGAGGAGGAGAAAGAAACTCGGTGTGGATTAAATGTAAAGGGATTTAAGTCATTAACAAGAGATCAAAGAGAATATTAGAAGGGAGGGAAGGCTTTACAAGTGTCTGAGATAGGAGACCTTGGAGGAAATACGACTGGGATAAAATCATTATGGCTCACACTAAAAATAAGAAAGGGAGTAGGGCGATGGTTGGAATTACCTGGAGTCCGTGCTTGGTTATAAGCTATATGATGACAGAAACCCAAAAGGTTTCTAAAAAAGACCAACTAGAAATAACAGTAGGGCTTTTTCACTCTGTCTACCTAATATGTGGTGGAAAAATTAGCATCAGAAGTGGTAAAGAACCACCACAGACGCCCACCGGGCCTGGGCAAGTGAGCCAAAAATCACAGGCACGCGCACCACTTTTGTACACAGTTGCCAGCGTTGCATGGATGCAACAACATCCGCACTCACAAAATCTGCCTCCATGCAAATGCAAATTGATTGCTAATGAATTTTGATCGTGGACAACTAATAGACAGAAACACACAGTGACTGGAACTACAGTGGCTTAGGTTGGTGGCTGAGGTTCAGTTCTGCCCATGACTATAGGCATCCAAGTCAGCAAACTGTGGCCTATGCTATAAGTAATAGACACTGTATGAATAGAGACTAGGGACAGGAACTGGAAAAAAAAAATCATAAAATAATCAGGCATCTAATCTCACTGCAAAGGAAGAGCAGATCAGTGCTTAACGTTCTCTCCACAAGCTCTTCAAGAAAACATATGGCATAAGTGCATGAACGATGCTCATACTTATATAACTGAGCTATTTACAACCCTGATTAAGACTGCCACGTACTCCAACTCAGGAGAAAGTTTAGCAAAGTTCAGAAAAAGAAAAAAAGAGGAATTAGAAAAAGCATATGAAAAAGAACCTTCAAAACTGCAGTTTAGTCCCCACGTCATTAAGTAACAAATCTACTGAAAATGGAAAATGGGCCAACGAGCTGAGTTAGGAAATTAGTTGATAAATAAAGTGAACGAAAGCACTCTTCAAGGTATAAGAAAGCACATGAAAAAAAGAAAAACCAGAAATCATGCCAATGTTCAGTTAAGAAAGCATGCAGTACTCCTTCACTCCCAACTTATATCTTTTCTAAAAACAAAAAGAAAGCCCCACACATTCAGATAAGTCATAATAACTGTTTCAAGGACACAGAAAGGAACAAGAGCTTAGCTGCAGATAGTGTAATAATATGCCCACGGATAGAAAATTCCTAGTACATCTTCTGCTCCTGCTCCAGTCCTTATCTCGGCGTTCATGACAAATGGAAAGCACAAGCCAGCACAGATAACTCTGTAAACGTGAATGCACATATGCAAATGCCAGCGTGACGAAGAGAGAGATTCCAAGGCACAAAGAACAATAGGGGCTGACCACCAGCCCCGCCGGCCTTCGGTGGGAAGAGAAACCCCCAGCACGTGGGTGCTAGGACAGTGCAAGCAGTGAAGTCCCTGCAGCACACAGCAAGCATCGCTTAGGAGGGACCTTGCTCTAACTGGTAGCTCTACATCTGCAAACCTCAGCTGGTGTGAGAAAAGTCGGACAGAAGGATGCTGCAAACAGAGAAAGCCCGAAGGTGACAGATTTTGGAAAATGAAAAAAAATAAAAATAAAAATCATCCACTCCCAGTTCTCTAGGAGAAAAAAAGCTCTTCTGAAACATGAGAGAAAGATGGAAATACATGCTATGCTGCTTGTGGGTTTTCACCTCCACCCCTCCGACCAAAGGGCAGTCAGAGAAGCCCTGGGGCTGAGCAGCCCTCCCCTCCCCAAGTGGGTCTGGGTAGGTCACACTGGTCCCCTGGCATCCCTGCTTCCCCCACACACCGCAGAAAGCTCTCCCCAGCCCCTGTCCCTGCTGAAGACAGCCCTGGATGAGCCCCTCAGTAGCAGCTGCACACAAAAAGAAAACTCTGAGGTCTTCCAAATCTTTTTACACTGCTACTTATTTTCACACTTCCACTGAAGCTTCAGACAGGATCTAAAGCCCAAAAAGGGAAACTTCTTCATTTAGAGACTTAACTCTGAAAATTGCCACTAGTCCTACCTATTTCAGACGCACACATGCACATACACACACACACACACACACACACACACAGAGTTGCAAAGACAACGAACCAAGATTGCTGGAAAGGAGGAGCAGGGAAAGTGCAAGCTTTGCAAGCCGCAGGCTCCAGAACTGGAGAATTAACTGGAAACATCTAATCAGGGATGCAGAACCCTGTAACATTATGATTTATTTAACAGAGTCAAACAATGGCCAGAGGCAATGAATCATACAGGAGATGACAAAGCTGCAGGAGATTTCCGTCATCTAGTTTAACCTGCACATTGATCAGAGTTTACCCCCATATTAATCACTTGAGATCGTAATCTAACACACTCTTAAACACCTCTCCTGATTATGCTTCACTTACCCCCTTGTCCTTATGCAGGTCACTCTGTTGCTAATTGCACTTCTAGTTAGGAGAAAAAGTGTCTACTGTCTAATTTAATTTTGTCTTTTTTAGTTTCAAGCCGTTGCTCCTTGTTATGCTGTCTCAAGCACTGTAAATAATCCCTCCCCCTCCTCCATATTATTACCTCTCAAATATTTATAGACTGTTATATCCACCCTTAGTCTCCTTTCCTACAAGCCATACATCATTTTTGTCATCCTTCTCTCTATCCTTTCAGATTTATCTATGTCCTTTTATAATGAGATGCTCAAAACTCCTTTGCAGTGTTTCGCAAGTACGGCAAAACCAGAGCAGCGGAGAGAGGCAGAAACGCCCCCCTTGTTTCACAAGCAATGCCTTTTTAAACAACTCCGAGCAAAACGCACGTGATTTTTGTAGGAACTTAAAATTACAAAGCCATGGCCACCACACTGTGAAGACCTTCATTCAACACATAGCTGTATCAGTCAGAAATTAAAAAAAAAAAAAAAAGCCTATTAGGCGAAAGTTTTGTCCTAAACCAAGGAAAGACTGTTCAAAGAGAAACACTCCCTGAATATTTACTTAGTCCAGCTTGAAAGAGATTTAGCAACCGAGAAAATCACCATACCGGCAGAAGATCATCTCCAGCCACTGCTTCCCAAGACAAAGTCTAACCCATGCTGTGGAAATAATGCCAATGCAAGAGAGGTAAGACAGTTCACAAACTCTTACAAGAGACACAGGCAAATGTGAATCTTTTTCTCTCATTTTAACTGCAGCCAACTGGAGAAAAACAGCTGATTATGGATGGAAAGCTATTAGTTATTCACAGGTGAAGGACGCAAAGCTTGTTTCTCTGCCAGCTGTTACAATCCAGTAAAGACACATCATGTTCAATTATGCTCTTTTGTTTTGAACAGAGACTTGGTGGCTGTGGGAGAAGCTGGAGAAAAGCACCAGGAAGCAAGGGATGGGGCTGCTTGGCTCTTGGTATCGAAGGAGAGTTGGCAGGACCAGGAAGAAGCCAGCAACTAAAACTGATGAAGAACTACTAGCGGGCGCAGCAGGAGAAAACAATTGTTAGACAGTAATGAGGAGACAAAGACAAAAGGAGAGAGCAGGATGATGGAGCTGTAACCACTGCAGACCCACCAAGACCTCTGGGCACATGCAGCCATTGTGTTAGCCCTGGCACAGGCAGGCAGAGCAGCCCATGCCTCCTTCTCCTTACCGCTCAGTCCTGCTGAGTCTGCTGCTGCCTGAACCAGTGATCCTCTCCGACACCTACCAACCCCCATGATGCTCATTTCTGTTGAAATCTACTGTAGATTTAGTCATTGAGTGCTTTTAGGTCAAAAGAGTCAAGATTTCTTTCCCAGGCTTGCAAATGCTGACCACTATTGAGGCTGGCTGAATTCCAAATTTCAATATGTCGACTTAAACCTCAATACAAAAAAGTAAGCGTTTAATAGATTCACAGAATAGTTTAGTTTGAAAAGGACCTCTGAAGGCCAGCTGGCCCAAACTCTGCTCAAAATAGGGCCAGCTTCACAGTTGGATCATGTCGCTCAGGCACCAGCCAGCTGAGTTCTGAGTCTCCCCAAGCATGGAGGCTCCACAACCTCTCTGGGCAACCTGTTCCAGTGCCTAAGCACTCTCATGATGAAATGTCCATGGCGGCTTCCTCATGTTGCCCATCAGTTGACTAAAATGAGACTTGAGAAAACTGAAATTCTGACAGCATATGACACTATACTGTAAAGACTCTAAAGGACTTTCTTTCAGAAAGAAAATGTCTCACTTTTTTTAAAACCAGGCCATGATATCTTCCAGTTATAACTTTTTTTTTTACCTCATTACCTATGCAGCACAACATCTGCAAGGTCATGGCATCAGTTTTTGAAATCATGATACAGTGTCGTAGAAAAGGTCAATGCAAAAGATACCATCAACAAAGCAAAGGAAGAGCAAAGAAGGCAAGGCAGAGTTTTCAGAGGCACCTAGGGCACTTCAAGTTCAAAGGGATCTCAGCACCATCATTTTCATTAGGCAAAGGATTACTGCTGACCCCACTATTGTCCATATTTACAAGCAGATTAAAACTCATCTGTTCCTCAAAGAGTTTGAAAGAGCAGCACCTACTTAGAGAAATGTAAAAAGGATACTATTCTGTTTCTATCATGCACAATAAATGTAACAAAGGGAAATAACAAGTGAAATCTTATTACTCACAATTTCTGACAATTATATGTGTAACTTGTCAACCAGTGATACTACCAAGGCACCTGAACAATCCTGTTATTAATGGTCACTGCAAAGCCAATGGGAAATGGACCACCGCGGAGCACAGGAGGAGGAGCTGGCACTTAGCATCATACAGCAATCTGTCTATTACTGGTTGCTTCTAAACTGGGACAACATGAGCACAGAGCAGCAGAAAGAAGGGGTGCTTTCCAGTGCCTTCCAGTCACCAGGTGATGTATGTTCCAGCCCCCCCTGCCCCCATCTGCCAAATGCCAAACATGACCCTTAGTCTGTGATGAGGACCAAGTAAAATGGAGGAAACACGAAATGCACTGTCTCCTTCCTTCAGTGTGAGCAGCTCTCACTCAAAGGTGTTCCATGACCATGCTTCCCACCCCCACAGTGATTTCTAAATATTAAAATGGCAGAGGTACCAAACTGACATGGAACAGGGAAGAACCCAGGTTTTAAAAACCTAGTAGGTCTGAAAGCCGCGTTTTAAATGCCCCTTTTTCCTGAGTTCTGCACACTAGTTAACCTAACAAGATGTACTTGCCCTAGAGAAGGAACGACAATTACTTTAGATGCCCTGGCATCATTACCTTTTGCTGCTCTGCACAATTAAATGGCATTTGCTCTCAGCAACTTGCAATGTTTTTAAGGGAAAATGCACAGAAACCACAAAATCTGTTTGCAAGAGGTTCTCCTAATGCCCTGTGACCACAGTCTGCTCCCTTCCAACTATCCTGCAAATTCCCCGTTTGCTTCTGAGTGGGGAAGATGTGCTCCATCCAAAGTAAACACAGTTTCCAAGCCTGAGATGGTAAATGCACAAACCCCTATGCTGTGACCATGATAATTCATTTTTTCCCCTTTTCAAAAACAGCCTGTCACGAAGGGATCTGAAAAATCGTCTCTGGTCTCTCCAGGTGTCACAATATTTCTGATCTGCCGATAAAATGGATACAGCGAGGAAAAGACTCTCTCTGGCAGTGTGTCTGATTTGTGTGACTCCTTCACACATTACTCCCCTTGCTGGCAAACAACGCTCTCTGCGTGATGGGAGTCCAAAAGCAAAACTGCTCTAGTGAAGCCAAAAACTTACAGGAGGAACAGAATTACCACTGTCGAAACCACCTCTTGCCCAGCTTAATGGGCATCATACAGGGCACGCTGCACTCCCAGGAGCTGCCCTGGGGCTCGCAGGGAGCTGCTGGCTTCCCCTGCCACAGAGGGTTTTGCTCTCTGCCTTAAGGAGAGAGCAAAACCCTCTTTCCTGCCTTAAGGATTACTGTAAATTCTGGCAAAATCAGCAGCTCAGCCTTCCAAACTAAGACACTTGCTCCAACGGGGTCTCTCATTTTGCTTGCAGTTAAGGGTACCGGTAAAATGATAAAACAGCAACGCAGGAATCCTTCACATACCTGGTCCTGAAAGGAGGAAGAAAAGGAGGAAGACCTGACACCTAAAACAAGAACTTCATGTCACATCACACCCAGCACCTTCTTATCCAACAAAAGACCTTCATATGCTAAAAAAAAGAGAAAGCATCAGAATATTTAAGCAGCATTCCTCATTGAAAAATCAGACTCTCCAGAGGGCAGCCTGTATTCTGAGGCCTGATAAAGCCACCCTGCAGGTCTGGATGAAAGCAGAGGACTTCTGCAGCTTCAGAGGCTGCACACTGGTGGCGTCAAATCCATACCCACGAGCACTTACTCGGCTTTCAACAAGACGAACTTACCAAAAATTAGCTGGGACAGAACTTTATGTAGTGCAGTCACTTTCGAGCTAAGCATGAATTTCTGTTGCCACTTAGGTGCCCAGAAACAAAAGCATGAACCCCAATTTGTATTCATTCCCAGATTCTTCCCTTTCTGGTAAACAAAGCTGACCCTGCCTTGATTCTTGGCTGGAATCACATCTTCTCTCTGGAGATGAAGCTGTGTATTTTAAATGTTGTCATCCACACACAGTTATTTAGTAAAATGGTTGAGAAACAATGTATTGAATTGCTCACAAAGAAAAATCCACCATAAGAAAGATGACCATTTACAATTGCTTTGACCAAGAATTTCCAAACAATTCAAATTACTTTAAAATCAGGAATTTTCACGTTTTCAAGTCTTTATACAAGCATATGAATTGCCTTAAGCTTGTTTAATGAAAGTTTTTCATTACAAGAACGTAATTTAATTCAATTAATAAGAAATTATTGAAGTGGGATTAATAAATTAAATACCTCCACTGACATTTTAAAATCATTAAGATCAAAGCCTATGCAAATTTTGTTGACAGTAAGACAATTTCATTTTTGGCCTTTCTGTATAAGCAAGGGTTTTCTTGTTCTGAGTTACAAACCATCTCTGTACGTTTCTGAATATACTACTTTAATCTTTAGCCACCTTTTTCCATGTCTATAGACAAAGCAATCCGAATATGAAAGGAGTAACCGCGTCGATTCAAACGTGACACTTACATGATCGCAATAATGAAAACAAAAAAGCTAATAAAAAGCTATTTATTGTTTTATCAACCAGTTCTTCTAAAAGCTTCCCAAAGAAATTCCTCCACATCGGTCTGAAACTGCCCATGTGAAATGGATGCAACAAATCCATCTGACAAGGCTTTAAATGGCCTGCAAAACAGAGTGATGACGTTTGACAGACACACATATGCGCTGCCCTAGTTAATGCAAGGCATTGTCCACTTTAGAAGCATCCTTTTAACCGGGAAGTATATTCACCTGTATTATTGACATCAACACAGATGATTGAAAATGGATTAAATTTCTTTTTCTTTTCCCTGTAAGTTTGTTCGCTTTTTTCTTTTTTCTGTCTATATAGCAGAAGTCAATTACATCAGTTTCATTTTTATACATATTCAGTTGCTGTATCTGTCAGGTGTAAGCTCTGCATAGGAGAAAACATTTCATCTAAAGACTTTAATTCAGTGCCTTTAAGTCCCAGTTGTGCTTAGCCATGGTTTTACTGAATCCACAGACAAATATTGTTTGGTTTTTGGTTGGGTTTATATTGTTGTTTTGGTTTATTACAAGGGTTAAATGCAATACAGTAAGGTGTAGCAGAGCAGAAGGGCTGCGTCAGCCTTTTGTAGTTCATCACACCTGGCCTCACAGAGCAGATGTACCACCACAGTGAGTCACGCAAGGTGGGTAGCTCTCTGCTGCTGGGGTCAATGACATTACCTACATACTCGGCTCCTATAAAATGCTGAAAACTCCACAATTTTGAAGAAGATACACAGCCAGCCAACACGCAGTTACCAGGACTGTGGCAGGAGCACGTATTTTGGGAGAAGGGAGAAAAGCTCTTCATAAACCACTACTTGCAGGTATACATCCTACTGAATTCAGTTACAGTGCCAGTCTATACCAAACTAATTTTGATTTTCAAGTAAAAATACTAACTAAAATATAAAAGACAGGTGCTGGATTCCTCCCTTTTGCTAACCATCCATCCCAACAGTGCAGCACTGCTCTCGGAGCAGGGACTCTTCACAACCCTGCCGCTGCGGGCAGGGGAAGAGGTGCAACAGCAGGTAAGTCATGTCAGTCCTTGCCCCACGCCGCGACCATCCCTCTCCCAGGACTTTACCTGACGGTGTGCTAGCTGCCGTCGTGGCCGTACTCGAGTGCGTGGGGCTGCTGTTTTCCAACAAGAGACAAGAGCTGCCACCACTGTTCTTCTTCATGAACGTCTCAGGGGCGCTGGGAAGGGGCACCGGGTGGCTGATACCCAGTTCCTCCTCCTGAGCTTGCTGCCTTCTCAGCGCAACCTGCGGACAAGAAGACAGATGTAGGGCATGCTCTCTGGCTTGAGCACAATTTATAAAGGCAACAGTGAAAGTCTCAAGCCCAAGGCTTTTTTTTCCTCTTGGCAGGTATTCTCTACAGTGTCGAGGTCACGATCCAGCCAGTAGGTAGAGGATATAAATTAGGTTATAAAGTTATTTAAACTCAACCCCTTTTCTGTCCAAACATACAGGAACAAATCTATGAAATACTGTTGCTATATACATCTCCCTCCAACAAGTCCACATGAAGACATTAAACTGACTGTATTCACCCAACACAGCTGCCCTTGGGCAAAGCAAACTGTGAAAAGCAGAGAGTCACTACCCTCCTCGCCGCTGATAGACAGCTGCTGCGGATAACAAATTCATCTGCTTGGAAGGCTCTGCCGTGCCTCTTCATCAATATAAAGCAGCTCTTTATGAGGGCTTATACCTGCAATCTGCTGCTCTGTCCAACCTTGCTGGGCTTCCCTGTTGCCTCTTTCCTGGAAATCTATCCCTTCAAGGGAATTTCAGTGCACATTACACTGTGCACAGGCAGCTATCATGGCAGAAGCACAGCAAATGTACAGAACCATCCTAAGAACATCTTGGCCAGTGTCACACGCATTGCAGGCAGCTGGGCAGGCCAGGAGCAGAGGGAGCTCCCCACACCTTTCCCGACACTGGTGTTATTCCATAGCTTAGCTGGCACTGGAAGAGCCCACAGGCACTGTGCAGTCTGGACATAGGTGCAAACAAACCCCACTCCCCGCTTCCTGAAGATACAGTGGACCCCTTCTGCTTCATTTGAATTGGCAGATCGATTTTGCACAGCTGTCCTCCCGTGCCAAGTATGGCATGTGTCCAGGCAGCAAACACCATGCTGGGGGCTTTACAGCTACCTACCCTGCAACTTGCCAAGTGACTGATGTGCATCTGCATTTGCACCCCAGAAATCTGTCCCAGATTACAGACTGGCATCGCGGGCTTTTCTTGCTGGAAATTCTCCTGGGTAACTTGGACAGAATTTCCCTTCATTTCCATGTTCGACAGCAACATTTTTCTAATACAGACGTGTATTACCGTTAGAGAAAATCATAACAGCTCTTGCAATACAGACATCCCAAACTGGGGGTGTAGACTTGCAAACACCACGGGCAACTTTGGCTTCACAAGCCAACAACCTTGACCTGCAAAATTCCACTAGCGCCAAGGGGCTTATTGCAGAACTATATCAAAAAGGGGGAAAGACAGACTTTCGATGTTTAACTCCTACACAGATAAAGCTCAGTTAGGGAGGCTTTCAAAGCCACTTTCCAACACCAGGCAGGGAAGAGAAAACCCCCAAGGAGCGCCAGCACCAGGACCTGCTGGCAGGAGGCATTCACTGACTGACAAGAAGCTGCCACGCAGGAGAACAGTCTGTGCAGAAGGGGACACTTGCATGGGAACACCCCATTTCGTGCTCTCTCCCCCAAGGCAGGCAGCAAGGGGATCCATGGTTATTATCCCGTGGTTCACACCAGGCTGAGAAAGTGCACATAACCTGGGCATAATAACAACTTCTGGACTGACATGTCACCGACAAGGAGGAATTATTTAAATGAAGGAAAGCTCCCAGTGAATTTAGAGGACATTTAGTATACCTGCATCGAATAATTAAATTAAAAAAAAAAAAAAAGTGGGGGAAGGATTTAACACAGCGCTGCTCAGGTTTTTAAAATCTGTCAGTGGGACATTGATTTCATGCGGGATCACGAAGCTCTAAAAGCTTAGTTGTAAACCGGGTCGGTGGGTCCGATATCGCTGCCTTGTACCACCAGTCCTAACGCCTCCCAATTAATTTGTCTGCAAGGGACTATTTGGACGAACGAGAACGTGGAACCCCACTCCCAGGACGCCGCTTAATGAGGTTTTCAAGATAAGGATCGCAAGGACTAATGGAGCGGTCATTTACATGCCAAAGAGTTGTGACTTCGGCGGGACCACCTAACGAAAAGAAGTTTTTCCTTCGCAGAACTGGACGCAGTTTGGTTTCTTAGCGAAGACTACCGAGTCCTCGTTTATCTAAGACGATCCAGCCAGACAACCATCTACAGAACCTGTAAATATGCAAACCAGAACCTGCTCTATGCAAAATCAGGAACAACGCCGCCAAAAAAAGAAAAAAAAATTACTTTTAGAAATGCACTCAGAAATGCAACCCAGCACCGGGAAAAGCGGATACACCGAATCTGAAAACGCCAGTGGAAAAATATTCTCACTAACCAGTTAGTTGGGTAGGTTATTCATTGCCCAGTTCCAAATAAAGTAAGTTGAAAAACATGAACCTGCCATTAACGAGAAGTCTTCCCTCTGCCGAGGCTTTACCCCGGACCCGCGCACGGCCAGGGCTGCCAGCACGCCCCGGCTCTGCCCCTCTTCCGACGGCGATGCCCTCGGGCGGGCTCGCAGCCCAGCGACCAGCGCCCGCCGCCGCCTCACCGCCACTTCAACCCTACGCCCCGACAGGCCATCTCCCATTTTTATGCCAAAAAAAAAAAAAAAAAAAAAAAAAAAAAAATATATATATATGGATCTAATTAACACAGCGAAAAGGGTCACTAATTGAAGCAAGCGGCGGCGCAGCCGTAGCCCGGGGCGAGGCGCACCCGCGGCCGCGCCGTCTCTCCGCGACCGCGGGGCTCCCGCGGGCATCAAGCCCCTCCGGGGGCGGCGGCAGGACCCCCCCCCCCGCGCCGGGCAGACGGCCCACCCCGTCCCGGGGGGACGCCGGCGGGGAGGCCGGCCCGCGGGGCTCACCTGCGCTGCCATCACCCGCTGCCGCTCGGCGATCAGGCTGCACTTCTTGCACTGGCAGTCCCGCCACATGCAGAACCGCTTGTGGCCCTTCAGCGGCGAGGAGTAGCCGTGGTTGCGGCAGCGGGCACACTTGGGCAGACGCGGCGGCTTCTTCCCCGCCGCGCCGGCGGCCGCGGCGACCCCGTCGGCCGGGGCGGCCGCCATAAGGGCCGCCGCTTTGCCGAAGCCGCCCGCCTTGTCCCCCGGCCCCGCGGCGTCCGGGGGCTTGCTGAAGGCCGGGGAGTCACTGGGCATCGCGGCGGGCGAGGGGGACTGCCGGGCAAGGGGTCAGCGCGCGTCTGCCTTGCCCCGTCCCGTCCCGCCGCCCGGCGCGTTTTGGCGGGCGGGCGGCAGCCCGTCGTCGCCCCTCCCGCCGCGGCCCCCCACCCCCCACCCCCGGCCGGTCCGTGGGGCCGCGAAGCCCTCTACTCCCCCGCGGGGCCGGCGCCGGGGCTGGGGGAGCGGCCACCCCTCCCTCCCCGCTCCTCCCTCCCGCCCAGCCCGGCCGTCGGGTGGGCGGTGGGTGCTGGGCCGGGGCGGCCCTAGATCCCTACTCCGGCTTGCTGCTGCCCGCAGTCCACGCTCGACAGCGGCCCCTCGTCCCCTCGGCGGCGGCTCCGAGGCCGCCCTGCGGCCGCCCTGCCCTCCTTCCCGGCCGGGGCAGGGGCCAGGCCAGGCCGCGGCCATGGCGATGACGCCGGCCGTGGTGTAAGACAGCGAGCCGAGGCGCGGGGAGGCCATTGTTAGGCCCCGTGTTCCCCTGGGGTGGGTGGGCCGCGTTTGCTTAGGCGGCCACCATGGCCTGGCCCAGGGAGAGGTGTGACCCCCAAATAAAAGGCCCGACTTGGTGCCGCTCGGCTGCCCTCCTTCATGAGGCTTCTGGTGGCGTCTCCCGTTCGCAGGTTACCTCACACCCACTCGCATCCTTAACTGGGTGCCCACACGCTTTGCGTGGTCGGTACCTCTGCGGGCTGGCGGTCCCAGCAAATGCAGGCGGTGGGGCTGCGGTGACAGCTGGGTAACCAGCACCCCGGGAGCGGGCCTAGTGGCTACCACGGGGATGCTCCTCTGCGGAGGGAGGCAGGGGAAGAAGCTTTTTCTCTTCTTTTTTACATAGGCTCCCCTTCCAACTTGGCACTGCGTGATTTATAGGCCCATGCAGCTCTACAGATATTATTTACAGTATTAATATTTCCTCTGTTACACCTTTAAATCTTTCCGGGCTCAACTTTAGATGACGCTATCTTCATGGTGAAATGAAACTATTAAATTACATCTCAATCTAAGATGAATGACAACTGTCAAATGAGTGACTCAACAGAGATGAAGCAGAAAGCGCCTGAGATTACGTGAGGCTGATTTATAAAGATTGCATAAAGATTTCTATAACCCCAGCTTCATGACTCAGCATATCAGAAGGTAATAAGTTACAGTAGGTAGAAATTTATTTCTGCTAGAAGAAGCCAAGGAAAGCTTCTCCCTCCTCGAGATCAGCTATCTCCCGGCTAATTCTGCTCAGACTGAGCCTCCGTGCTGGAAAGTATCAGTGCTTATCCCAGCCTGAAGAAAGCCCCAGATCCTTGCTGCTCGATGCTTTCCGTTAGCATTCGCTAAATTACATTTAAGGAACTTTTTGCTTCCTGATACAACGCAGGAGACATTTACGGCGCTCTCTGTCCGCCAGAGAGACCATGTTAAAACACTCCTGTTAGGCCCCATCTTGAGCAGTCAGATGGTCCTCAAGTGAGCCACCAGCAGAAGTTTGGTGCGGGGGTGTGACAACTGTTCAACTCACAGAAACTGGAACTTTCCCCTTGCATCGCTTTGCCAGGATTGACACTTCTGATGTCAATAACTGCACATTTTCCTGCAAAAGAGGAGAAGATGAATACAATGTTTAGTGGAACAAAAATATGATTTGCTTATATACCTGGCGGTGTAGATGACTAATGCTTAAGGAGGTGAACAATGCAGACAGGCATGCTTAGCCTCCTATATTGGAATGTGACGTTCCTCCCTGAACAAAATCGGTTCTCAACTAGATGGGGCATTGATGAGGTTCTGAAACTGCTGTCTGGGAGCGAGTCTTGAAAGTGAAACTCCAGTTTGTGAAGTTCTGTGCGTGGTTGGGCACACCGCAGGGATGTGTTTGCAAGTGCTCAAATGCAAATTGTCTTGAAGTCGATTGAAAATGCAAATTAAAAAGGAGATGAAAGGAGGCTAAATCAAAAGAACAAGAAAGGCAAAATGAAATAAAACCCAACAAACTGAGGTATGAAAACGTAGGAGAAGAAAAAGCACATCAGAAATTACAGGAGAAGGAGGAAGAGAAAAACTGGAAGGAGTGAAAAAAAAGAAAAGAGCAGAGAAGCACAGCAGGCTAAGACAGACGAAGGAGAAATAATAGCAATCACCAGCTGCTTATATATGACTTTTCACTACTACGAACTAAGTGGTACAGCCAAGCTCAGAGATGAATCACAAGGTGCAAAAAATGCAACAGTTCCAAGAAGAATGTTAACTCGGCTGCCTTTCATAACTAGTGTTTTCTACTCCTGCTTTTCAGGATAACTGCACAGATCTGTATTAACCATAATATTACAGGTCCAATTGGTGAGAAACAAAATATTAATGTTGCTAGTACCTATGTAGTATTTTGAGTTCTGGATGAATACCACTAAAATGCCTTGGTGTCTGATGAATGGAAGTACGTGGTCAATCCTTTAATGATGAACTACTTTGTTTTTGCTAGCTCAAGCCGCACTTTGAGCGTGGTTTTAGTGTGTAATGTTTGTCTCAGATTTTTTTAATGGGTGTTTGGTGAGGATGACAGCACGTTACTGTATTTGGCGTCCGTTGGAGTCATGAAGGAATAGGAGACGGTTATAAACTGCTAGCGGTTCCAACACGCATCAGAGCAATCTCACTGCAAGTCTTGAGGAAAACATAGTCATTCATTTAATATAGGTCTGGGCATCTCTGATTTGAATCTAGTGATGATGTCAGTGACTAAACATTACTGCAGTTTGCCAGCACCTTTGGAAATAACTGTAATTAATGTTTCTGGTGAAAAAAAACCCACTAACCATAAGAAGACTCAAATGACATTTTTGGTTTTTTTCTAGGTAGCTGATAATTATCCTTTAGCTTTAATTTTTGCATAAGTCTTTAAAGTATGAAATGTCATCTGTTAGTGACAATCCATCTTTTGCCAATGCATGTCTTTGGCTGATCCCTTGAACCTTGCAAAAATGTTTTATTTCCTAACAAGATTATCATTTTAAAGGATAGATGTGAACAAGCCGTGTCCCCACCATCACATTCGTCATGGCTGAGCATGTTAGTAGGGTGATCATGAATTAAAGAGGACTCGATTCTGAAACCATTGCCTGGAAAGTGAAGACCTTTACTTTCACGGAAGTCAGCAGGGTTGAGTGCATTAGTAAGTCCATCTCAGAGATCTGCTAGATCTGATACTGTTTAATTTAATTTATTTTTTTTTTTTTTTTTTTTTTTGCTTTCAGTGGGTCAAGCCAGAAGGTTTTTCCCCGTCACAGCAGATCTTTTTCGCTCTCCCAGGTCATTTTACAGACTGTATCACCAGGGCTGGTTGTGGATTCCCAACTGAGACTCAGCTGCAGGAGTGGTGAGGAACAGAAGATAAAGCATTTGCACTGCCGGTCCGCATTGTTTGAAAACAATGTGTCCCTGTCCATGGCAGGGGGGTTGGAACTAGGTGATCTTTAAGGTCCCTTCCGACCCAAACCATTCTATGATTCTATGAAAACACCAACGTGTCCATAAACACTCTGGACATTCAGAACAAATTATCAAAGGCAGCCAGAGGGAGTAAAGCAAAGAAGGGAAACAGCGCTGGCACGTTCCCCCGAGGCATTGACAGGGGCTGGGAAACTCCTCAGTGCCAGAATTCAGAGCTTGGCTGCAGTTTTGGGTGTCTTGGCTGCCCTACAGCCGTCAAGTTAGCAGACTAAACAGGCGTACAGCTACCCCTGTCTCCAGACCTGGAGCTGCATTAGTCCACACGTGTCATTTACTTATGTGAGTCATCGTCTTGATATCAGCTGGCCTACATGTGCAAGTAGCCCCCCCATGCAAACATAGGTATTTGCTGTAATGACAAGCATGATGGTGACAACTAAGCCCATTGAAAAGATATTTCAGGAAAAATCCAGTAGGTGGCATAAATAAGCCATGATTTTTTTGCAGTTTCCCTTGTATGCTTGTGCCGTTCTCTTTCTTTCATTCATTCCTTATTTTAAACCTCCTTTAATTTACAGGAAAGCTAAAGTTTTGTCCCCTGGCTCTTAAAGCACAACCCCACAGGCAAGGTTTTGTATTCCAAGCAGAGAATTTTCTTGACACTTTCTGGCAGCATATAGCTTTTTGTGTGTGTGTGGGGGGGGGGGGGGTTCTGTATTCTTGTTTTGACACTTTCTATTTTCAGGTTATACTCCTAGAACTGCCTGCACCACAACCTAAGGGTTTCTTCTTAGGACAGGCAGATCTGAACCCAAATCTTGCCTTGAAGTGCCCAATATTTGCAAGAGCTTAAAATCAGGCCTAGAGGTGCTGTCTCAGACACTTCTCTGTGATACTGTAATAAAGTATTGGCACCAGCAGCATTACTCAAGATCAACGAAATCTGATAAGCCACTGATGGACTTTGCTAAAACTCCTATCAGGCTGAATCCTCCATTCAGACATAGCATTTTGAGTGCTTCGTTCTTCCTTGCTCCAAAAAGTGTTTCTAGGGGGCCCCAATGTGCTACTTGCTCCTCTTCTCCTCAAACTCCTTTTTCCTTTGCCGTCTTGGTCTCAGGGGCTCATGTTCACTGAGTGAACAACTGAAGCAGTTTACAGTGCTTCCGCCACTCGGCTATTTGCTGCTTTTCCTCAGTGAGAGTTAGGAGAGTCCCCAGGGAGGGGGTCCACAGCCTCTCACCTGAGCTCCAGGACTTCTTTCTGCATCAATCTGAAAAGCTGCCATGCCCAGCTCTGCTTGCAAAGACCACTCGTTGTTGGCAAGGTGCGTTAAAATGCGTACGCTCTTTGGCACCCCCAGTTCATGTTCTCTTCTCTTGGTGCAAATCCAGACCAGCTGGGAAGTTAAGGTGTGACACCCACCCAGCGGACCCTTCTCTAAAGGGTGCAGGAAGGGATGTTGTCAGGGGGTGGGGAGCAGCATCAGCTGTATCATAAACTAGAGAACAGGCCCGCCACAGCAGGCAACATGCCTTAATGGCCATTGAAGTGGGAGTTTCATTCACACTGTGCTTGCCGCTGTTCTCCTGACACGTGGAACGGGAGTCTCCACATCAGGAACTTCAGATGAGCTATGGGTGAGAAAAGCCACCAGCAATTCTTGCCTGAGCAAACACGTTTGTTAGCAAGATACACACTAGTCATAATCTAGAGTTTAAGGGTCCCGATGTCTGGGTTACGGTAAAAATTATATATGTAAAAATCAAGAAAAACCTGCCTGTAACAACGCATGGCTCTTCTTCCCCTTCATAGTTGTATGCCCAGCCAATGGCACTGGCCCACAGTGCTCAATAAAAACACAATTCGCTGGAAACAAAATTCACTGTTACATCGTGCCAAGCACAGTACAAAAACAAAGCGGTTTTCAAGTACAATGAAGCAAATAGAATAGAGATATTTAAAAAAAGCATGTGTTTGTCCTGTCACCGCTGTGACTAGTTTTACTAGTAACAGGGACAAAGAACAGAAAAAATTACCGTTTTTTTTTTGCTGACACCTATGTTCTCCATTTCCTCATTCGTTCACACAAGTCAGAATCATTTCATTGCAGGCTTAAAGGCTGAAGAGAACACGCTGTCAGCTCCTTGGAAATTTCAATCATTGTTAATAATTGACTTGGATAGCTATTTGGAGGCATTATTAGGTCTGACTTATAAAATAGAAGTAAAAAAGTGAGTATGGGGAAACCACTGGATTGCTTCTTCTCAGTCTTCATTGTTCATTTTAGGCACACTTAAAAATTAATTGGATCCAGTGACTTAGAACATTGCAGACTCTTGCATGACTCATTAAGCTGACATTTCCAACATTTGTAATTCACACTGTAAGAATGATAGAATCACATAAGCCATCTATATGTTCGAGCTCCTTCATCAGGGTAGGCCTACTGCAGAGAATGCCCTCAGTTTTGAATATCATCATCAATTCAGCTGCAAGACATCTGTAATGGAGCTGAGTTTGATAGACTGCCAGAGTGTGAAAAACTAAGCTTCAACCTCTTAAAAATAGGCAACACAATTAATTGCTACTTTTTTATTTATGGTCTTTAATCTTTTAATGGATACAGTTAAATTCCCACTTCATTGAGCAAGCCCACTAGTATTTAAAGGAACAAATAGATCATTTCAAATTATAAAGCAAGTGCTTTATTACTTACACCGTCTTTTAAATTTTCCAAGTTTTTATTGTTTTACATTCTTGATCTTCAGTAACCTAAAACTGCTGGAGCTCCATGACTGTGAGGGATGGTTTTGACTGAGGTAAATGGAGGGGCAGTTTTTGCTGTGTTGATTTACTGGCTGTCCAATTTATTTAGTCATTTGTGCATTATTATTTGTTGCTCCTAATTCTGATGCTTGATAGAAGCGAAAGTATTGTTACAAGAGCTTCTTCTGAATTTATTTTCTTCTTTCTTCTTTAAGCCTAAATAAAGTATCCTTTTCACATAATATTCTGCTCCCAGGGGAGCACATTTCATTCTGTGGGACTTCCCATTAAAATCAGTCTAAGAGCAAACTTTTGTGCTGCTTTTCCCCTATTTCTTCCCCCTTCCCGCGTAAAGTCTTTCAAATCCACTGAGGAGGGGCAGGGCAAGGGGGGCAGGTGTGTCAGAATTGCCTCCAGCAGCAGCTGAGGTCTTCCAAGTATTTTAATCAAAGCCAAATGACTGTTACTTAATCAGCTGTGCTGTGAAATGACTTGATGTGAGCCACTGACCTTTCGCATCTCCTAGGCTGAGAAAGAGGGATTCTTCTTCCCTGTTGGCCTGATTCTCTTTCCCCACAGCCTCTCCTGTCTCCCCTCAGTGCCCTGGAGCCCCCTGAGCAATCGGGCAGTTCAGAGGTGGTCCACAAATGCTGCAGACAGAGTATTGGGTCTCTCCATCATCAAGGGCTCATGGGCTCATCCCTTGTCCATGCTGGGAAACCAGTTCAGAGGAAGGGCCCGGGAGACCTGGGTCCCGGGAGACCTACACCTCTCAAATATGGCTTTGCTTAGTTCCATCAAGATGCAGATAATCACTTAGCTAGTTGGCTTCCTTAGGTAACAGTTTTCTTCTATCACTTGTGTGTCGGTCAGCAATGCTGGGTTGATAATCTCTGTACATCTTATTGCACATTAGCTAATTAGGAGTAATAGAGTTTCTCTAAATCTATTGGCTAGAAGGTGCTAAGGAAGATGACACATTGTTACAAATTATTTAAACTGTCAGGCTATTAATTATAATTAGGCTGGCTTTGTCTAGACATGGAGATGCCTTGACAGGTGATGGGAACATTGTGTGGAAACTAATTAGCCAGGCACCTTAATTTTCTGTCATCCCTATGCAAACAGTGTCTCTTGTGGATGCCAGCATAAAGGTGTTCTGAGCACAGCTCAGCCATCCCAGATAAGTGGATGCAAATATTCACACTGACTGAGTACAATCTTTTTAAATACCCTTAGTGTTTGACATTATAACAGATAACGCACAATAAGGTTGAGAACAAAGAGTAGCTTTGCTGCATGCTTGTTTAAGGTATTATTTTCTGTTATGTCTTTTTAAGAAGAGGAATGGGGATTGCCTTTTCACTACTGGAAGGCACCTTCTGTGAATTCACAATAATAACGTTTTAGAAGATTGTTCATCAGGCACCTGAAGGTAAGCAGGGTACATCTCTAAAATTGCTCAAGTATCTGTTAACACAATAGCCCACAACTCCTCTCCACAGGACTCACTGTGTTGTACCAGCTGAATGATACATACCTCAAATACCTGCTTGGATGCTCACTTACCTGGTAGCCCATCAGCCTGGTGATGTTCTCGTCCACTGGCTGAAGAACGCATGCCTTCCAGTAGCTATTTATTCTTATGTGCTCCAGCGAGATGTCTCCTGTCTTTTTTTTTAAAGCAAACTTTGGGAATAAAATAAAAATTACACACTCACTCCCATTAAAAAAAAAAAAAAACAAACCACAAACAAAAAAGAGTCACATCATGACATCCCCTTTGTTAAAATAGTAGCTGTTATGGAGCTTGGCAATGTTGTTACAAGGAATATCTTGCAATTACCTTTTGTTCCTATTCAAAGGAAGTCTCTAAAATCATTGCTATTAGCGATATTAAGTTCTAAGGAACACCACTTTACCACTCATGAAAGATGCTCAAAATAACTGATGTGCCAGACCAAGTCACACAAGATTGCACTGTTAATCATAGTTTTTAAGTGGACCAGTGAAGGTGATGGTGGTAGACGGAGACAGTTCCAGCACTGCAATCCAGGAATGCCCTGGCCTCAAAATGCTGGTTAATACAACCCTCTTTCTGGTAGGGGGCAGGAGGAGTGACTTCCACACACTGTGTTGTGTTTTGATGTAATCAAAGCAGTGGGAAACACAACCTCATTATGATGAGGGACTCATTAGGTTGCTCACAATCAGTAACACTGGAGAGAAGTATAGGAGGCAGGGACAGAGGAGCTGCACTTTTTCATTGCAAATCTACACTCACGCTTTCCTCAAAGCTTCATTTAAAGCCAAAGCTAAATTTCCACATGCAGCCTCCTCTCCATCTTCGCCCCACCAGCATCTCAAGGAGAAGACATGTGGCAGTTCAGGATGGCAACTTAGGCATCCTTGTGCTGTGTTTTTGTTTAACATTGATTATCGACACACTCGGCTCTGCTCAGCCGCAGAGGAGGATCAGGTTTGCTGCCTGTGGAACGCAATCAGCTATTTCAGGTGCTTCAAGGCAGTCTGTGTTTCATTTCAGGTGAAAGTCTTTGGGATAGCTGGTTCCTCAGCACAAGTGTTTCTGTGCTGCAGCAGCGTGTCCGACCCAGCTCGTTTTCATGCCCCCCAGTAACAATGGTAGATGATAGCCTCTTCTCGAGGTTTGTACCTGCTTTTGAAGAACTTTTTCCTTTCAGGTTTGAAGAGAATAATACACAAACCTTTCTGCAGTTGGAAGAGAGTTTTGGCCTTGATCCTCAGCTGCTGTAAGTTAGGGCAAACGTCTCTTTTGGTCTGTGTGCTGGTCAGGGGCGGAAGGTGACATGTTTGTGTGTTTATCACACTTTAGCTGGAAAAGGCACACCTGGACACCAGAAACATGTCTCCTGCACCAGGATGCACGGCAAGTGATTCTGTTAGCATCCTTAAGAAAATCATCCTGTAATCTGAGGGAAACTTTAACTCCTGGAGCAGAGGTAGATCTCAGAGTCTGGGTAGCCATCTTAATACTTCTCACTCTTGGGTAGATCAGTTCCTCAAAAGAGAAAAAAATGTGACCCCCTAGAGATTTCCTAGAAGGTAGTGTCAGGCTCCTGAACTTCTTCCATGCTGACTTGGTAGAAGAGCTGTAGGGGTTTTGAGGTTTTAGCACAGGGTTACACGGTGAAGTTCCTTTCTCTGTCTATGGAGCTTACATTTCTGTTAGCAGTTGTCTTGCAATGCTCATCACTTCTTCCAAAGGCAATGCTCGGACACAGGCCACAGCATTTTTCCATCTCCTGACCCCAGATCTCGAGAGAATACTGCTGGGCCTCCTTGTAAGCACAACACTTGGGTTGAAAGCAGTGGGCTACTAACTCAATGTTTGTTAGAGAAAATAACTAAGACCAAGAGTTGCCTCTGTTGGCTTGTACAATGCCCTGCCCTGAAATGTCAGCAGTGGAAAGGGGATTATTCAAAGAGGAAGAAAATGAATACCAGAATACTAAATAAAACCCAAACCAAACCCAAAAAACCCAGTAACTAACTGCTCTGTCAGAGTCTAGGCGTTTTCCTCTGCATGCTTGCAGCCGTGTTGTATTTATCCCGTCTGTAGAGGTCTCCCCGCTCCGCGGAGAAGTGACCGAGGAGGCCGTGGTGGGAAAAGACAACCAGCACCCTGCTGGGGTGAGCTGGGCTCTCCAGCAGGTCCACAGGGCACAGCGGATGGTTTTGTTTGCACAGCTTAAAAGCGGGGTTTACAGTCTTATCTGTAGCCTGTTTTCAGAAACTCGCACACATACTTATCCGTTTTCATATAGCTACGTGTGTCTCCTTTGTCTCCAATTCTTGACCCAATTCTGACCAAACATGAGTTGTTGTACAAAGGCCAGAATGGGCAGTTATCTTGTGACACTACAGACAGTGATGGTGACAAGCTCATGTTCATTCAAAAACTCACCCAGACTTCCCAAGAACTAAAACCCATTTTTTGCAGAACTAAGCTGAAGAACTTTCTCACCTGCAGCTGCATCTCTTTGCTTTACTTCCCCTTTGCAAATCTCTGTATGGCTTATTATTTCAGCAGTCGCATACTGTGGGATGGTTTAAATTCCTTATTTACAGGATTTGTCTCTTAGCAAAACAAAAGTATCCTTTTAAACTTATTCCTTATTTTTCACCTTCTAACTTGTTACCAGCTGTTGTTTGTCGGGTTGACAGTGGCAGCTTTTGGAGCTGTCTCCCCACAGACATACTGACTATGAATAATGTCAAGTTGTATTGCATCTTCAGGGTCAGGTGCCTCTCTGATCCATCTGAAGTGGACAAAAAAAATGCACTGACTATTTTTGCTCTCATTGCACTACCAGCTCTTGTTTAATTCACTCTCTGGCAAGTTCTCTTATATTACAGATTTCTAACTTTCTCTCGCTCCCACAAAATTTTATTATTTTTCCTCATTGGTTTCACTCTGATTTTCCTAAGCCAAATCTCATTTTATTATCATTCTGTGTTTCTAATCTCTCTCAATCTCTTTGTACAGCTGTTCTGCTCACACTCCTCCCAAATCAGCATCCGCTGCAGATGGCATTAACACGCTTCTTACTCCTCCTGCTAGGCTAGTGATGCAGATTAAACCACCACAGTAAAGGGCCTCTGAGCAGATACATGTGGTTGGACTGGAAAATTCTCACGATAAATTTGCAAGAACGAGTGCACGGTTGGGGGGGGGGGGGGTGCCATTTCCTGGGCCAGCCCCAGCCTGCTCACACCTCCCTGGTACCAAGGGGTTGTGCATGGCTGGCTCTAAGTCTCACTCACCTCTGGGACTAGAGAAAAGTTGCTCTTCTGACCCCAGAAAATGCCCAAGAGCAATGCAGGGGGCACCAAAGGATGACTGCCAGAGACAGCAGGTGGCTTTTCGTGCCTCAAAGAAAGGTGTGATACCATGGCCAGGAAGCAGAGAAGGATCTTTATTAATCTGCCTCTTTGCCATGGCATGCAGAAGAAATGGCATATCTTCATCTCAGCGAAGTTAATGTGGCTGCGTGAGGAAGGACAGTATTACTGGGGGAGCATAAACTACCCTTTCAGCTCTGCAGCTATCCAAACCTTGTAAGGAGAATGCAGCAACGGCTGTTTCTGCAACAGCGGCTAAAGCCATTAAGTGAAAAGCTGAAGAAAAAATGTACTAGTATATCTCCTAGAAACTTTGCTACTTCCATTCAGGTCAGCACTTCCAGATCATACAAAAGCATGCGCGCTGCTTTGAAAAAATGTCAGCCCTTACGTTATCTGAGTAATAATCCTGCAAATGGCTGTAGCGGTGTTTAGAGGACATGGAGATTGACTTCTGCTATTCATGGCTGAAATGTATTTAATAATACTCTGTTTTTAGAGTATAATGATGCCCTTAGTTACAGGTCTCTACTGCAGAGGTCGTTGAAGGGCAGTTTTGTATAGCAAGAATTATTTAAACAGCAATTTATCTTTGGTGGTGCTGGCTGTGTTGGCTACCCGAACAGAAAATGCACAGACGTGGTTCCTAGTGAGAAGTGGCCAAGCAGAAAGACTACCATTCGCTGAGTGGCACAGGGCAAACGAACGAAGCGCAGGGGGGTAAAATGATAGAGGGGGGGAAAAAAAGGTCCTTCAAGCTTGTCCCCCGTGCCCCGCAGCACCCCCTGTAAGGCCCCAGCCACAGCGCTCACAGCAGGTACCAACTGCCTGAAGGCTCTTGTTTTCCCTGATGAACTTCTCATTCCTGAGATCTCTTCAGGGATCATGCATGGGGTGGGTGTGTGGGTGTGAGGAAACATGTTTATCTTTTTCTTTTAGCAGGAAAAGCTGAAAGTACATACCATTAAAGAAGCAGAACACTTACAACAGAGGTTTTGAGGCACTGAATTAATTAATCACCTATAATAAAGAACTATCTGACATATTGGTTATATACATATACATATGTATATAATATATACATACAGACGAAAGGCAGCACTACTTCCAGCATGATTTACTCATGTGCTTTGTTCCGTTGCCTAAAAACCTGGCAGGAAGAGAGATGTGCTGTTTTACAAACAACTTTAAGAAGTTGTTACAATCATCTTTGAAAAAAAAAAAAAGAATAATAAAAAAATGTTGTATTATTTCCTGCATAGTATCTTACACAGAGGTTCCCAAATATTCTTGCAGGTAGCACGCCGTTCTGCAGCTCCTTAACAGCACTTTGCTGTCCAGTGGTACTTGTTGAGAAGAGATGAGGTACTAGTATGTTGGGTGATGTCACACCAACCAAACAGAAAGCGGAGCAGCTGCTGGAAAAAGACAGCAACCAGGTAGCTCAGCTCTAAGCTGGCACTTCTGTTCAGCGTACGCGTGCAGAGAGACACAACAGCCAAAGTGAAGTGAAACAGGCAGGAATTTTTTAATTGCCTTCCCTAGCCATTGCATTAGTGAGTGCTGAGTAGTGAAGGTTAATACTTTCACAGCTCCCAGCTGAAATATGAAACAAACCTGAGTCTGGGTACCCCTTTCCTCTAATCTCATTGTGGCCGTTTCTAGGAGTGCTTAGTGCAAAATCCTCCTGGTATGTTTTTCAACGTCATTCCTTGACCTCCTACCTCTGTCCCTTGTCCCACGTCAGGCTCTCAGGGACAGGCTCAAGCATCCCCATGTGAACTGAACATCTGAAAGCCTCTTTTTAGTGAGGAAATGCTTGTAGTTAAGCTTTCATTCGACGGACCTGAATGCAGGCACAAGAGCAGGAAGGGATGAAGTTTACAGACCTGCAAGCAGACACAGAGCCCAGTGAAGAGAGCTGCTTGCAGCTGCAGTAGGAGCATGAATGCTGCTTCGGCCAGCTCTGCTGCTGCCTTTCAAAGGCAGGAGGACATCTGTAGCCTTTGGGCCACTTCCATCCCAGCAAACAGAGCCAGTGCTGTGTGTCAGGGATCGACGCCAAGGCTTGCATTATTCAGAGCATGGCTGAACTGGACCCCAAGCAACCAGACTTCTCAGCCAAAAGTATGAGACACCAGGAGAAACAGACATAAAAACTATTTCTAGAATAACTTGAGTTCTTCCAGCTGTATCAAGAAGATAAAGCCTCTGAAAATACATCTTGCAAAAGTGCCTTCTTCAGTCATTGCATTTAGATCAATATTGTGTTGGCTAATTTCCATCATTTTACAAGTTGATACCAGTAACCCTCACCTCTTATCTCCTAGGGTGATTGTAAGCGGCAGCTTCACTTAATGTATGACAGTGTAACTGGAAAAAGACAGTGACGTATTTTATGGTCTTGAAATAGTGCCAGAGCTTTTATATATTCACTGACAGTTGGAGTTCAAAGGTGATGACAACATCATGCTTGGATATACTGAGAGTCAACCATTATCTGATCTGAACTGAAAAACAAATGTCGGGGAGAGTGTGTAGGGGGAGCACAATTCAGAGCTGGTATGCATGGTAAACCCCTTAATCCCAGCACCTGTGGTAAATGCTATCCAGCATTAGCAGGTGGAATTAAATTTGGCTTGCAGAGGGCATTGGCGGATACAAACGCTTTTGGGAACCTCTTAACTATTTCCTGGGGAAGGGCCTGACTTCCACAGCGTGAGCTGCTTCAGGTGTCAACCTCTTGGAGGCAGGAGGACCATCCAAGACAACAAAATGCTAAGAGAAGTAATTAGTCTTTCTTCTTTTTTTTTCCCCTTTCTTTCTTTAACTGCTCAGTCCATTAAGTGTCCCCTAATAGGATTTTAGGTCAGAAATGACAGTCACTGACTTGGATAAAATAGTTAGTTTATTCTGTACTTTTCACCCATATCCACCAACACATGCAAAGTTTTGGTTGCAAAAGGCAGTCTTCCTGACGTGGCATACCACAATGACCTACTTCACC
Organism: Alca torda; assembly: GCA_008658365.1. Classification (NCBI taxonomy): domain Eukaryota; kingdom Metazoa; phylum Chordata; class Aves; order Charadriiformes; family Alcidae; genus Alca; species Alca torda. The sequence goes on along the minus strand of CM018101.1, from coordinate 29,453,412 downwards.
CCACAGCTAAAACTGGGGGCACTCTGCTTTACAAGGCATTTTAACGCAAGACAATGAGCTTTCGGGAAGAAACTGAACATGGCGCAGAAATGCCGAGTCCACAGCTTCATCGAACATTTTCTAAAGCTCTAGGAGGCCAATTCTGGGTCAACCATTTTGCTTACCAGGAAAATGGCACCTAAATAAATCCAGGAACTCCGAGTTGCATAACCTGACTCTTGCACACTGTTGGAAGGCTCAGATTCCTCCCCAGGCTTCTGCCAGTTAAGGCCATTAGAAAGCAATGCAATCACTTAGAAAATTTTAACCCCTAACATGTTGGTTTCTGATACACCAATTCCCTCCAGGGAAAACAAATGAAGGAGTGTTTATTTCCACATTCCTCTTCCTATGCTTTTTTTCCAAGTAAAAAAAAAAAAAAAGTATTCCAGTATATTTGGTGACTTTCCCTGTGTCACCTAAACCACTGGACCAGCTTTTTTAAACCCTTCACAGCCAGGACTCCCAGGGCACCCAGGACTCCCACTGATCTGTGAGACAGGGTCCTGTGCCAACCCAGAAAATAACATGGCCCTCTGCTCTGAAAAGCTAACTTCACAGGCATTTCAAATTTTTTATTTTGCCTCAGGCACATATGCATGCGTGCAAATTAAGCACAGTAGCAAGGCAGTAGTGCAGCAACAAAGATCACTGTTTAAAAAACTATTTTGGGGGCAAAGATCTATTAGACGTTACTAGTTAAGATATCTCCTACAGCAATACAGTGACACTACTGAAAAGGACATTATCAGGCAGTTGAGCATACTCTTTAACAAAGTCAGACTTCGAGCATGGAGGCTTTAAAACTGCTGTCACAGAATCACAGAATATGTCAAGTTGGAAGGATCATCAGGTACAACTCCCTGCTCCTCACAGGACTACCTAAAACCACTGTCACGAGATATAAGCCAGAGTTAAAGGTATGATTACTAACTTCCTTAAGGATGCACAACTAGACTGCTTTTGGTAAAATCAGTGCTAAATAAAAATTTTATTCTTGGTAAAACTGAAAGTATAAACATATCCCTAGTCCAAATTCTGTCCTGGCAATATAATGTCTCTCCACTAAACAAGAATTTAATCAATTAGGTACAGGCAAGCATGTATAAATAAGCCAACTGGATTTTCTGTAAAATTAGAACAAGTACTGCGGAGAGATTAAAGCAGTCATCCTTTTTCTGCACTTCATCAGCTTGATTTGAATAACTCCAGCACTATGTGTGTTTTAAACCCACAAAGACAAGAATAGCTTATCTTGACTTTGCTTTCCAGATGCTTGTTTGAACAGTGACAAGAGCTGGCAGATCAACAAATCTGAAAATGAAGCAAAAGCCACTCTTTTGCCATGCCCGAGGCGAGGAGATCCAACTCGCACTCATTCTGCTGAATGAGAAACCCACACAGCTCCTAAATGAATGAGGAATTTATTGGGAAGCCTGTGCTGGTGTCACGCGCTGCGTGTGACCGCATCTCAGGTCATTGGGTGGATGCACGTGTGGGGCACAGCTCAGCTCCCTGCTACACAGGACAGCCAGCGCCCACCCGTCCTGGCCGAGCATGGCTGGCAAAGCGAGGGGCCTTTGCTTCTGTTTAATTTTTTTACAGCTGCTGCTACTGTTTGCCATCAGTCTGGTGTCACCTTATTTTCACAGTAATTTGGCAAGTTGGTGACATACCTCTTTTAACTACGCAGGTGAGTCAGCATCCACACAAAATCAGATGCCAAGTGAAGACCGAGAAGAAAAGTTGGCCAGAGGTGTGCAATAGTAAAAACTTAATGACTTCAAGGTCAGTAAGGGGGGCTTCTTTGGAACTGCTATGTGAAGACATGTGTATCCCCAGCAAAGAGACTCCACCTGCTCTTTGCCCAGGGGACACTCCCGAGCACTGGGGGACCAGCCTGGCACTGGTATCACACAGTACCTGACAGAGCTCACAGAAACTTCACGCAGTCCAAGCCACCAAGTCCATGCAGGCCAAGGGAATATGTAGGAAAAGCTGTTTGATAAGGACAGAGGGAGGGAAGGAGGAGGGACACAGAGGAACAGAAGTGTATGGGTCCCTTGAAGAAAGGCACTGAAGTGTGTTTCTCTGTCTCATCAGCTAGGTCTGAACTGACACGGATACGGAGACACTAGCATAGGACTTGCTACAGTGCCATCTAAAAAGCATCCCCTTCAGCAAGCTGCCAGGATTGTTTGGAAGAAAAAACTCAAGAGGCTTTTATTTCGGTTGGTAACTACTTTGCAGACAGCCAGGTCAAACTGCTTGAAGACCACCCTTCGGTGCCTCCCCATGATACTGCACACGGCCACTTCTCTCCCAAACAGCAAAGAGTCCAACCTCTGCAGCAAGTGCAAGACCAGCAAAGGCACATCATCTTGGGCAAAGGTTTTTACTCTGCCCATCAGCAGGAAAAATCTAGTTTGGGCACTGATGCTGTTTGCATCAGCAGCCCCCAAAGGCTGAGCTATCCAGTCCTCCCTGCCTTGACTTACCAATCTGTCCTGTTTTGCCTCTGCAGTTGTAATTTGCAGCATATCTGGATGATGGCAAATCACACGTAAAACAGGAGAGGAGTAAAACAGCATAATGAAATTTTATTCTGAAAATATGGCAAGAGTCTAAGGCACTTCAAACATTTCAATACACATGACTAAAGTGAATGTGACAAGGTAATAGCATTCCATAAATATGCACCGAGAACTACGCTCAGTTCCACTCAAGGGGAATATACAGCTGGTACCTCTAATTTTACTCTCCAATAAACATGTATGGAGCTTATAGACTGACACAGTTAATAAAAATATGGTAACAGGACATGTAATTCTTCATGTAGTTTTTAATTATTAAGGAATATAAAATGTTGAAAATACTGTGTGAATTAATTTTATAGATACTAGTATCTTTCATATAAAAAGTTATACATTATCCCCAATTAGCAACAACTTATTTAGTGAACTTCAGACCTGACAAGAGGCTCTATCCCCAATACCTACCCACTCACCCACCAGCTCAAGATCCATGGAGCTGACTATATAAGCAACTGCACCTTCTGAATTTCAAAGTAATTAAAAACATCAAAATCATGTTGGAATGAAATTTATGTAAAGGTTACTGTGATAAAGTCTAGGCATAGTAAATACAAGTATGTTTTAGAGCGATTAAAAACAAGTCACTGGGACACCCCTGCACGGATACAAGTCTGTGGCTGCCCATAACACAGGAAAGGATAATCTATAGCAAAGAAAAACAGGACGTGTGCCAGTGTACGGAAAGACGAGTAGGTGAGCAAAAGAACAGTTCTGGCTAAGGTTCTCAGCTGAGCACTACTTAACTATATGCTTGCTTCAAGTTTACAGTTTTCTACCTTTAGCACTAGATCTCTGCTTTCACTTTGCTGGTGAGTTCAGGCACAAGACAATTACATTCAGTATCTGTCTCAGTAAAACAGTAATATTTAGCAGCTTAAAGATGGCATAGAGATTTTTACAGATATTCATGCACTACTACTCAAACGTGGCTCTGTGGGTGGGACCAGGCGATGTCTTTCTGCTAAGCCTAGGAGTGCCCTAGAAAAAAGGAAAGAACAAGTAATCAAAGGGAAATTATGCCAGCCAGTTGAATGAGAACACAGTACTTACAGGTACTCTGTTCAACCATTTGCCTTTCTTTAATTGCAAAGATTAATCTTTTTTTTTTTTTTTTTTTTTCATTTTAGGAAGAACATTGCCAGCTGTCATACAGCCTATAACTGAGAGTGCATGTTGTTTAGACAGCGCAACATTTAGCAGCAGTTTATCAGGAGGGTGAGTCGGGGCTCGGAGGTGGATATTTGCCAGAACACCTAGGACAGCTGTAACCCCAGCAACACCTGTGTTTTTGTCACCAGGTCAATAATTAGCACTACAATGATGCAACAGCACCTCTGCTCGCTAGCCAGAGTCAGTGAACCTTGCTAGTGTGCTATCTTCACCCTCAGATAAAAGGGAGGAGGTATCCTTTAGCCAGGGTTCAGCCTTCTGCAGACAGCCTGTATTTAAAATGTACATTCCACTTACCAGCGTAAAAATTATCCTGTGAATAAACTTGAAAATTCATGTGCTGTACAGCTGTACAGCTGCTGGGGGTGGTGGTACGTTTATGTTTTACTATTATGTTTGGGAGCAGCAAGTTAAAACATAAACTACAGGAGGTTGTGTACTAACCGGTGACTGGGTTTTGGAGAAGTTGACATGGGCATAAAGGAGAACTGCTATGTCCTTATGTCCAGCTTCCAGGGCTATTGAAAGTGCTGTGCTGCCATCCTGAGAGAAGAAAGGAAGAAATAAGAGAATTAGTGCTTAACAGACCTCTTAAAAGCCCCATCAGCCCACTGAGAAGGGAAGTTATGAAGTGGAGGCCCCACTGCTCAGACAGACCGTTGGGTTAATTTAGAGTCTTGTTTAATTTCTTTTATTATAATTAAGTGACAATAAGCCTTGCACTGCTGTTTTATGAGGCAGTCCAATTGTCAGAGGCCTCGTAATTTCTCTCAATGAGGAGTCTCGATTATTGCTGAGGAAGAATGAGCATGCCATTATCACAATAACGTTACATGTAGTGCTGTGTAAGACTAGTGATTTCAGAAGATTGGTCTGTCTGAGAGAAACTACAGTGTCAGTGAGGAGTGGAAGAGGAGATAAGGGAGGGATAACTGCTAATCAAATATCATGATAATTGCTGTGTTACAATGATAGTTGTTGTGTTATACCTCCCATTAACACTAAAAGTGGTTGCATTCCTAATTCCAAATGCTCCTTGACGGAAGTCTAACTACAACCAAATGGACTTTCCTGGTTGAATACCGTCACCTGTTTCTCAGAAGATACTGCTTTCAGAAACCACGTTTGTTGAAGCTGCTAGAAGCAAAGGCTGTTTTTGCCTAAAGGGTAATGTATTGACCTGCTGGTTTCCCTTTAGACCAGGTCTGATCCAGGAAGAAGCAATGTCAGACACCCTGTGATGTGAACCTCTGAGCTGTCAGAGGGGCACACTTATATGTAGCTGCCACATCCCCAACTCTGCCTTCCTTGCTTCCTTCCCTTCCTGAAACTGGGGTATCTCATCGCTACAAGCCCCTGCTCTCCAATAGCATCTCAATTACAAGGCAGGCAGCTACAGTCTTGGCACAAATCTCCCAGTGGCTTACTGGTCCACTGCCTGGCTTTTGGCTCTTGTGCACAGAAGTTTCCACAATAATTATAGTGTCCTCTCACAGGGATCGCCTCTTATGTTGGCTGTCAGAATGGCACGTTTTCTAGCTGCTGCCATAGCACAGGTCAGCACCAGTTTAAGGAGTCTGTAAACACTTTTTCCAGCATGGGACACGTTGGATGGCATCCAAGTGGAACGTATTCTTATGAGACTACAGGGAGCGATTATACATAAATCTTAATTGTCCTGAGCAGACAGGGAGGTAGAAGAGCTGTCCTCTACACTGCAGTACAATGGACTACAAATGAACAACAAAAACTCCACGGGCAACACCAGGAAAAGCCAAGTTCTTAAACAGAGATGCTGAATCACTGTCAGAATGGCACACATCAGTAGGATGAAACTCAGCTTACTATTGATCATGCTGACTGGAAAAGCATCACTGTCACATTCAGAATAGCTAGGGGAATGCTAAAAATCTCATAATCTCTCAGCACAGACAAACCCATTATAAAATGAGTAAGCAGCAGACAAGCTGTGCTTGGGAAACAGTATCAAACTGCCTACAGGAATAGTTAAGCGTCATGTCTCCATAAAGATTTTAATTATTGACTTGGTGATTAATAGTGCTAACAGCATCCAGGCTGCAGTAACCTAGATTGGCCCCAAAAGGGTTTGTTACACTGAGGCCTTCTTAACATTTTCCTCTCAGGCCAGCTGTTACACTCCACTGGCACCACTGGGCAACTGAGCTCCTGCAGCAGGTGACTGAATGAACAGGAACGATGTCTCTGCCTTTCTGCAACAGCTTCAACAAATAACCAACCACTGCCCTCCCAAATCCCAAACCTGAGCTCCATTTCAGTGCTCAGCAGGTGAAAGCAGTAAGAATAGGAAACTTACCCAAGAAGTGGTGATGTTAATGAGAACACAGTACTGGCAATAAACCAGCTGAGTCAACATTTTCAAGCTTGAGAAGTCTACAGACTAAATTGTCTGCTGACAGTGTGGGCTGCAATGATCCTTGCAAACAAGAAATATGCATCTCACTTGGCCCTGAAGTCACAGCCTGTATCTGCTTATTGTCAGGACAATGTAGCTTCATGACTGAGACCAAACCTGTACTCTCAAAACCCATGGTGTAGATACTTTGTCAACATGCTGTGAAGAGAACTGTAGGGCTGATGTTTGCCATGGACACAGAAATCGACACAGCAATGCTGTTAAGTGACCCGGTAAGGTCCTAACTGAAAAGGGGAAGACTCCTTGGAAAAGGGGAAGGAATGTGAGAAGGGAAGATGTGTTACCAAATGGTTTGTCTCTTCTGGCCACTGCACACCTACAGCTAACCACAAAATACAGCTAACCACAAAAATAGCTACTGGCTAAGTCTGTTAAAAAAGCAGAGATACTAGCCAAATAATCACAGTGCTTGCTACCACTAAGCAGAGGATTCATGCATTTGGTACTTCGGTGCTGTGAGTCACAGATTCACGTAAGTAGATTTCAGCAGCTCTCCATTACATCAAAAATATTAGAAAAACATTCTGGAATGGAGAAGCTATCTGATGAAGCACTATCTGGAAAGGCAACTCACATTGTCCTCCAGGGTGCCATTACACCCAGGCTGAGCCAGCAGAAGTTTGACGATTTCTACATGTCCGTGTTCACTAGCACACATCAGAGCTGTAGAGCCCTCGTCGTCCTGGATGTTGACGTCTGCACCACAGGCCAGCAAAGCTTTAACCATGTCTATCCGCCCATGACTCACAGCCAGCATCAGTGCGGTCTGACCAGCCTGCATGGAAAGAAGAGGAAAACCTAAATCACCACACAGACAATCAGTGACAAAGCACGCATACTTATATTTTTGGCACTGTGCTGCTTCTGGGGGAAGAAAAAGATTGTTATTTTATACAGCACTCTCAAGGTTCTGCTTCCCGTTATTTAAATACCTTTTACGCATAATATATCCCCCATTCATATAGCTATTTATTAAATTAAAGGAAGATATTGGATCTATTTCCAGACATCTGGAGTTCCTTGGAAGGTATTAAATGGTACAGAATTTGTAAATGCCTCCTAAAATTCAGTAATGGTTCTTTCATATAATATTCAATCTTCATTTTTAGAAGAGATCCAGACCTGAGGCTCAGCTGTTCTTCCACGGCTCCATTTTGTATACAGCTACCAAAACCATATACACAAACATCAAAGACCGCAGAGGGCGAGAGTGAATGAATGAGTGCAAAAGCTGAACTGATGGAGCAGGAACAGGAGTGTGGGAGGAAAGACAGAAAGCCCCAGAAGTGGGCACGGTGTCGTTTGACTGACCTGGCTGGCTTTAGCATTCACGTCCCCACAGCTGAACAGTTCCTCCACTATCCTCATGTCCTTCTCCGCTTCCACAGCTGCAAGCGCAGCGAGCATGATGGGGGTATAGCCGGCCTTGTTCTGATGATTTACGTTACAGACATCTGCAGAGGGATGAGATAATTTCTTTGGAAAGCAGAAACCCAAAAAGCAGCAATTGTGCTAATGAACTGAATAAACTGTTAGTAGAGCAGCCTATAAAAAGAAAAGGCAGCAAGTGCTCTCATAATGGAAGCAATTCAAGGAAAAGCGGAGAAGAAAAAAAATAAACAGGGGTGCTCTTGAGCCCAAGAAACAAAAGGATTCTCTCCTACTATGCATGCAACACAAGGGAGAGCACAAAGGCATTTTATATGTCACCATTTAAGGCTTTGTGCGAATTTTTTTCTTTTGTAAAAGCAACTGGTCTGAAATCTGACATGACCATTTGGGTCACGGGTCCGAACCCCAGGAATACCATCAGGAGAGTCTTTAAGCTCCTCTCCTGAGGGAATCCACCCTGCAAAACAAAAACGACCCAGCAACGTGGTCAGTGGAAAAGCTGTTTCTCCTCAGCACAAACATTTTCCTGTAATCGGTGTTATTTTAAAGATCTGCGAGTGTACTTTGACATGTTTGGAGCTGCAGAAAAGAAAACTTTAAGTTTTAAGAGTGTTTCCAGCTCTACAGAGTATTTGACTGTGAACAAAAGTACTCTGGGAACAAATACAGTCAAGTCCTCTGACTAGTGCCAGCAGCTGACAAGAGTTCCCCTTTTTGTTCAGGTCTAACCTCCAGTTGGTCTCTGTTCCTAAAATTCTGCAGAAATCCAGCAGGGCTTATTGGTTTACCAAGCAGATGGGCCTTCAGTGCGCTCATCATATCGGAAAGCAAGGACTCAGACTTACATAAACAGAGTCTCTAGACTTGGGGTTAAATTGCACCACAGATATCTTAACAAGGAAAAATGTTTCAGGAAATTCTTCAGGCTTATTCACAGAGGCTTTTTTTTTTCTTTAAGTGTAAAGAACAAGCAGGACAAGTGCAGATGTAAAAAAATGCACAATTTTTTCATGTTCCACAGACATCACCCGTGCTACCTTAGAACCAGTAGCCCAACCTTACTTTCAGAAGCCACTTCTAGGAAGCCACAGAACATGACAGTCTGCTACATGCATTACTACATGAGTAATGAATAATTACTGGAAGTGATGCTCTCCTACCCAGGCTAGACTACTTGAGCACAGGTGTGTTTTCTGAGGTCACATTTCAGCTCCTTATCTTTATGGCTAATAGCAGAGCTGTTTTCCTGTTTGTCCTCTTGGTAACACTGCAATGGTGATACAGAGGAGTCTCATCTGCTCTTCCCAGCAAACACACAGACACAGAGTTCTTGGACCAAGAATCTGTCTGTCATATAACCACATCGCAAAGTTGACTGTAGTGACCATTTAGACACTCTCCAGAGAGAGACTGTTGAAACCTGAAGGAATTTGCCTGTTTGTAAATACTTTCCAAGTGCTGGCACATGCAGCACACCTGCCACTAGTCATGGTTGTTGGATTTTGCAGTTTTGTACGAATATACCAGCTGCTGTAAACTACTGACTTCCAGCAACAGATGAGCATACTCATGCTACCCTGAGATACCCCGGGAAGCGGAGGGGCAGTTTCCTCCCACCGCCCTGCTGCAGAGCCAGCCTGCCGCATTTCACTGTGCTCCTGACATTCCCCGCATTCCCCTGCTGTGACTCACCCTTCCCAACAGGCTGCCTTCAAACAGGACCAGGGATTTCAAAGCACTCACTTTCCTGCCGAGGAAGTCTTTGTAGAGGAAGTCTTTGTAGCGACAGGGGTGACGGATTATCAAAGCTGAGATTTGTATCATTAATTTTGTTTATCTGATGTTACCCTTCTGGATTTATAAATATTTCTAGGCTTACACTCCAGCTATGTCATTGGTCTAGTTAAGCTTCACAACCGACTGTGACACATTTTGTAAGTAGTTTAGGGAAAGAAACTTCCGTCAGGGAGCAAAACTAGGCTTAAAGAGATTGAATCCAGCCTGGGACCAGCTCCAACGTGTGACACCTTCTGCTGACTGCCTTCTGGCTTAGCGCGTGTAGGGAGCAGATGCTCTGGAGTCTCCCCTCTGCCACCACCCTCGCTGCGTGTGTGCGGCAAGAGGATCGAGCGAAGGAAGCCATGAGAAGAGCAACTAAATGAAGCATCATCACATTGCTCACAGATCAGAGAAATGCTCCTACATGGCAGGATACCGTATTGTCCTAGTTTCTCAGGAGAGTAATATCAACATGCCAAGGCGGTGGCCAGAAACAGCTTTTGTATTGCTTTAATAAGATAAAGCTAGATTAGCTTCAGTGTTTAACATAGAAGTTTATACCTGAATGGATCTTCCTCCACCAGCACGCTACCTGTGGCTGAGCAGCAGCTGTGCCGCCTCCAGAGAAAACTACTGGAGGCTGGTGCTGCTGAACTTGGACTATAGTCCAAGAGTCAGGGATCTGCCTATCTGTACCAAATGCTGGTCAGCTTTGTATATAATTTACTTGAGTGTTTCTGTAACTTCTTCAAGAGCTATCACCCTCACCTCCAAAGCCAGCACTAGAAACAAGGATTCTAGGCTACCCAAGTGAGCCATCACGTAACAGCAGTTAAAACAGCTGCTGGAGGAAGCCCAAACTTGACCTCTTGCTCATCAAGAATTTCACCTGTGAAGATTGCAAAAACAAAAAACAATTAAAAAAATATGCAAACAAGTCAACCTACTTGCATCCAGAAGCAGCTTTACAATTTCAAAGTTAGAATGTGAGACGCTGTAATGCAGAGCAGTGTTTCCATTTCCATCTGCCATATTGATGATATGTCTGAGGACAGCAGGAGAAATCTCTTCAAAAGCAGTTATGTAGTCTCCAACCATTTCAGGGACAGCTGACTTCTGACTTGAGACACGAAACCACTCGTGCTGGATGGTATTTAAACAAAACCTCTGCCAAAACCAAGACAGAAAAATTTACATATGGGCAATCTATTTAAAGGATTTTCCATCCCACAAGTGAGCCATGCAGGAGGTCAAGCCTTTTTTAGTCAAATGTGGGAAGAAAGTATTCAGCTCACAAACAAGATGTACGGACTGAAGCTTCTCCTCTGACTAAACCCCTGTTTAAAACACCGACTGTTTACCTCCTCTTATTTTGCTTAAATTCAGGAATGGTTCACCCCCCCAAAGGCACAGAATTTTATATTACCCCCAGAATTAATGGGTATCAAATACTGGTGAACAGACAAAAGACCTGGAGTAACCGTTTCCATGAAATACATAAGTTCATAAATCACTGATGAACCCAAGACTAAGAGCAGTGGGAATGCAAGTTTCTCGGGGGCTTAAAACAACGGCATGCTAAGTCAACTAGGTCCAATCCCAAGGCGTGAATTATCAAATGCACAAACTATTGGAGAACTGGCTGGACAGCAGTTCTGCAAGAGAAGAGCTGGGCATTACAGAGGATCACAAGCTGAACCTGAGTCAACAATGTCACACTGTAATGAAAAAGGCAAATACTATTTTGGGGTGAATAAACAGATTTATAGGTTGCACGGCATGTGATGCAGTCCCTTCTCTCTGCCTACCACTGTGAAGGTACACCATAGCTGGACTACCTTGTCTGGTGAGATCACGGAATGACAGGAAAGATTCAGCTGAAACAGTTTCAAAGGTGAGCAGCCAGAACAATTAGAAGTCAAGGAAATCTGATCTACGGGACAGATAGGAAGGACTGGGGTTTCTCTGCTGAAAGGACAGCTGGCAAAAGGAACACCGTAACATTTGCGCAGTGCAAAAGGCTACTGCAGTGAGAAAACGAAGAACCTGTTCTTCACCTGCAGAATGGGTGGATGTTGATAGTAAGAGATTTCAGCTGCATTGAGAATATGCAGGTTAGACATTCAGGATCAACTTTCCCACAGGTATGGACTGAGGGCAGAGGGATAGGAGCCTCTTAGGCCAGATAACTGTCTGTGAATAACAACGTAGGTAGAGCACATCTAGCTGTGAGCCAAGGGCGCTCCTGCCATCACCGCAAGCTCTGACTTTCTGAGACAATTTCTATAACCTGGAAGGACCACCATGTCCTTCTCTTCTCATAAACCCGCACCTGCAAGGTAACCAGTAAGCTGAAGGACAATTTTGCAAAGAAGACACTCAGCCCACTTCTCTAGCCACTAGGGAAAACACCAGTAGTTCTAGAGGGGACCCATGTCTGGTAAAGGGACAATATTCTATACATATCAGTACTATGTATTAATCTATACTACATATACATATATACAGAATATTACACATCAACACTACTATAATAAAAACTTACAAGGTCCAACCATTTGAGTTAAGACACCATGTGTACTGTGAACATACAGAGTTGAAACACAGAAGTGGTCATAAAGTAACACAATATAAATATTTTTTTTTTAAATTTTAGGCACTACTGAGTCCAAAATACCACTATGAAATTATTTTTACAGTCACGGTATCACACACATTTTTAAGTAAACGGTATACTTTTTTTTTATTCAAGAATCTATCACATCCCAAAAGAAGCAGTCAGCAGGTCTTTCTGGCATAAACAGCAGATCCGAGTATTTTGGAAGAGGTTGGGACAATTTATATGGATCCCTAGCTGTACTGAAGTTTACCCTTTTTGGACAAGACTTCTTTATCAGCAGACAGATAGAGAACAAGAGCTCATTAGTCTGCAGTTTCCAGATACAAAGCTTGTGCTGGCAAACATTTTAAGCACAAGAAAGAAACATGTAAATTCAAATTACACTTCCAAGGCAGAGATTATCACCTAGTTATGTCATTTTTGACACTTTCAACTCCGACCAGGCCTGAAGCATTTGTTGTTTGAATGCCTAAACTACTCCCGAAGGACTGACACAGGGTTAAAAACTACCCGTCACAACTGTATTAAACAACCTACCAAAACATTCCCTGGACCACAAATGTCAGAATTAGACACAGACAATATTTGTGTTAGGATACAAATATTATTGTCCTTAAGAAGCTGCAGATGCTCTACGGCAGAGGAGACTGGCACTGGATTGTTGCCTTTCACATCACCGCACAACTGTAACAAATGCAAAATTCAATTTGATATCACTATGCAGTGTTCCTTTGCTTTCAGATTGCCCTCACAAAGTAGCATAGGCAATTCCTGTATGAGGCATATAGGGAATTCCTGCATGAAGCAAATACAACCTTATTTATTGAGATTGAGTATTAACTGAATCCTCCTTACTCCCTGCTGCACTGACAAAAGCTACCAGCGCAGTAAGCAAGACAGAAACAGTATCCCTGTGCTTAGAAGGAGGCAGTCCATGTTCAGTTTTAGAGCAGACTTGAAGCTTTTGTCATGGGCTCCTCACCCCCTGCGGTCTCTTACTGCGAGGCCTGAGAGCCACCCGCAGCAGTGCTAAAGCAACACTTACAAAAATAACACAGGAATGCACGGATGTGTTGAAACTGCGCTTTCATGTTACTATTTTTATGCGTGTGCCTTGGGATGACAACTCCCCAGCATACAAAGTGTAAGTACATTCTCTGGACAAAAGTCTCCTGATAAAAAAAAAAGCACTCTGTGACTCTTCCAGGAAAGAAGAAATCCTCTTCTGCCAAGCCACTGCAGTGCTGGTCCTGCAAAACCAAAAGCTATCACTCCCTAAAGTTTTCCTGTTGCAGCTCAGAGAGAATTTTGCCCTGCATTGCTTACCACATCTTTGTTGGTCAATGCCTTGGGGTCATCAATGTTGTTTCTCAGCAGGTGACATGCCGAAAGCATCTTTTCACTTAGTTCGTATCTGAGGGAGACAGCAGAATACAGACACATTTAAATTTTTCTCTCCATGTTTCGGCATAGGAACATTTACCTTTCTGAAAGTTGGGTGGGAGTGAAAGTTTCCAGGCAAGCCATCAGCTGCTGCAACGCAGAAGGTGTGCTGGCAGCTCTTCTCCACGGGGACTCCCTCCATGTTGAGTGGAGCCACCGACCTCCGCGAGGAGGAAAAATGTGTTTCCCAGATGCGGGCGGCAGGAACAGTGGGAACGGAGAGCAGGCGATGCATCACTTCTGTGCTTTAGACTTGGCAGCCCTTCTAGTGGAAATTCTCACCTACTGCTGTACGACTGCAGAACATGTGTTACATAGTCTGTGCTTTGATTACTTTATTAACAAGAGGAAATGCTGATAGTTGTGACGGAAACAGAATTAACTGGTGGGAAAGGGCACAGGCAGTGCCTCCCTGCTGGCTCTTGTTTTATCCTGTTCACCAGAACAAGATTTTCTCATCCTGTCCACTCTGGAAATTTACTCTCTTTCTCCAGTCCCCTTTCATGTTCTCACTTCTGCCCCCTCTCCATCACAAATTTCAAAACTCAGGGAAAAGGTGAAAATAAGAAGGCTCATGCCTGTGCCACGTGGCATGCCAGGCTGCCATCCACCTCTGCCTACCACCCGCCATGGAGGATAATGTCAATTTTACAGGAAAGTTCTGCCAAAAAGCAGAGAGGCTAACATACTTGTGTGTGTAAGGTAGGCATTTTAGCCCTCCAGGGTTACAAGCCAGCTGCTGGTGCTTCCAGAGGAATGAAATGCTCCACCATGGCATGGACCACGCTCGGTCCCACGTGGCCACTTGCCCTGCCTCTTCCCCTCGAAGGGCATCGCCAGGGCAGCCAGCTTGCAAAGAACATGCTCCTCAAGTACACACGCCTGCCTAGGCTGTCCTGCTGCCCCTTCCTCACCATCATCCCTTGCTGGGGTAAATATAAGTTAGAGAACTCCTTTGAGAAATTGCCCATCTGTTTATGCCACCTGTAAAATAACAGGCCATCCTGCAGTACTGTATAAATAAAGCTCAGGGCACTTCAAAACTCACAGCCCCAAGGCCTGTGAATAGCTCTTCATTATGAATTTCTGCATCTCTGTTATTAGTTGATAATTACAGATAAGTTTGATGCTAAGCTATATCTCCAGGGAAACATGACATATTTTTTTTCTTAGCTGTTTTACTGTTATTATTCCACTTACATAATTTTCCAAGCTAGCACACTTGTAAACATCTGGCAAACCCAGTAGCTATAAAACATCCCTTCACTGTTTATGTTTTCACTTCGTTTTGTCCGTTCAGTAATCAAGAATCAGTAAAAAATCACAATACTGCTTTCCATGTGCCAAAAAAAAAAAAAAAAAGCCTTGCCTGCCAAATACTACCTTACATAGCTCATTATGAGCAATTTGAAAAGTGCCTTAGACATGAAATGCTGAACAAATGTGTCACAGTGTCCCTAAAGTATATCATAGTATATGACATCATATGAAGTATACGATCTCAGGGTTGGATGACCTCGCTGCTGCTGCATCCCACTCTCTTACTGAGCAGTACCAGCCATGGCTGAGATGCTGTGAAGGTGCACATACAAGATGAGATCCCACCAGGCTGCTGACCTGGTGTACATGGTTCAATATTCATTTGCTTGATTACTTACTGTTTTACAGACCAGGGTGCTAAGAAGGCATTGCCAGCTCCCAAACGAGTGCTGTTTGTGATCTGGGAGAGCCTCTGCCGGGGTGTGACTGATTGGGTCTCACTACAAGTGGACCATTTAAAGCCCCTGGGGTCAGCTGCTGGAAAGGACACCCTCCGACACCTTCTCCCCGCTCACACACAGTCGTTTTGACATGAAACCCCCTCTGGTTACGCACTCGAGGAATAGGGAAGTGGGCAGCAGTTGGGTGGCGATGGGGGCTGGCACTTTCTCCACCAGCTTGGGCACAGCCTGCAGCTCGCCCTGCGCAATGAGGCGGTGGTAACCCAGTGGTAACACCCCCTCAGAGATGCTGGGGGGAGGGCGAGCAACCTACCTTTCTCTGATTTCCACCTCCTCAGCCTCGCACTCCGGAGGGGGGCTCTCCTTCTCTGCCCCAACAGCGCAGACCTCTGGGGCGCAGGGCACGGGCTGCGCCTCCTCCGTCTGCCGGCTGCAGGGGTACTCGTGGTTCTCGCACTCCTCCTCCGAATCCGAGGAGGAGCTCTCCTCGGAGCTGGAGTCGTCACTGGATGTTGTCTCGTACCTGGGGGGAGAATGGGCAGGGGGAAGGGGTGCTTGCTCAGCGCCATTCAGCAGCTGCCGGTACCCACCCGCACAGCTGCAAGTTGAAAAATGTCTCGCCAAGGCTTAGTCCTCCTGTTTTCTACTCTCAGACACCTCTTCTACTCACTGATGTCAGCGTCACTGCCACCTGATGCTGTGATTATTATGTGCACACTGTGTAATGAAAGAACAACCGCCTTTTTTAAACACAAGTCTGAACGCTCTGTCAGACCTTGCCTTAGCCCTGAAATGAAATTACTTTGTTCAGAGTAAATTGTGTTGTTGCCTTACTGGGCAAATGTAAGCAGGGAAGCTAACAAACCTACCTAAAGACAACGGCTATGATTTTAACACTTTTTCCTGTGACAATCCAAAACATTTTGATATTTTAGGTGAAATATAAGTGATTTGGACAATTATAACGCTGATTCCAATGAAATGTCTTATCTCACCAACCTCAACAGCTGATGAATTGAGGTACTAAGCCTGTTCTTCTAATGTACAACAGAGATTTATGAGTGTTAACATTCCCCCACTATGAGTAATAATACTTTTAACCAATATATATGAAATGAAGTAATTGTGATATTTAGATTATATACTGCACAACGCGTTTGTACTAAGGAAAAACTAATCTGAGGAAGGGGCTAGAAAAGCTATATAAAAAAACTTGGTGAAACCATTTTAAAGTTCTTCGCAACATTCTGCAAGGATAAGTAATATTTTACAAGAAGATAATTTTCCATACTGTTTTCTGCATTTGTGCAGCAAAGTTTCTGTATTATTTACCTACCGCAAAGTCGGAAAAGGTTAATTCTTAGGCAATGCCATCTCTTGGTGTATTGTTCAATACAGGTTCAGGAATGCACAGATCGGGATAAGAAGCAGAAGAACAGACAGGGTCCTCCTCGGACGCCAGCCATTGAAGAAAGAGGCTGACCCCTTTGATCCCTCAGCTTTTATACTGAGCCTGATGCAGATGGCATGTAATACCCCGTTGGTCAGTTTTGGGTCACCTGTCCTGTCCACTCCTCCCTGCAGGTGTGACCCCTCTACGCTTTTCCACTTCTGACCTTCCAACAGGACACATAACGAAGTTAGCTGACCTGGGCTGCTGTAGCAGTAAGTATAAGCAACAGCCTCTCTGCATACCATTCCTTGGCATTAATTATAAACATCAGGCCTTATCACTCTGGAAGCAGACACTGTCTGAAAAATATGCCCTTAATTTCAGAGTGCAGTTAGTTGTAAGAGACTTAACTGAAAAGTAAAATTACTAAAAGGAAAATTGGTTTTGTTCTATCTCAAACCAGGACAGCCACGTATGACTTGCAAGCACAGAAATTTCACAGAGGATTAAGATGAGCTCAGCTGTTTCATTCCTCCCTCCAACCCTTAAACTCATTTAATTAAGATGCACCTCAGTCTGAAGAATAGCACGGACAACATAAGGACGTGGACCTGTTCGATTGGGTCCAGAGGAGGGCCACAAAGATAATCAGAGGGCTGGAGCAGCTCTCCTATGAGGACAGGCTGAGAGAATTAGGGTTGTTCAGCCTGAAGAAGAGAAGGCTGTGGGAAGACCTTTTAGCAGCCTTCCAGTACCTAAAGAGGGCCTACAGGAAGGATGGGGAGGGACTCTTAATCAGGGAGTGTAATGATGGGATGAGGGGTAATGGTTTTAAACTGAAAAAGGGGAGATTTAGATGAGATATTAGGAAGAAATTCTTTACTGTGAGGGTGGCGAGGCACTGGAACAAGTTGCCCAGGGAAGCTGCGGATGCCCCATCCCTGGAAGTGTTCAAGACCAGGCTGGATGGGGCTTTGAGCAGCCTGGTCTAGTGGGAGATGTCCATGGCAGGGGGGGTTGGAACTAGATGATTTGTAAGGTCCCTTCCACCTCTAACCGCCCTACGATTCTATGACAGGCCAAAGCTATGCATAAGCTCCTGTGTTCCTTCTTTCCTTCCCACTGTGAAAGTGCTACAATGACAGATTCTTTGAAGACAGGTCTCTTACCCGCCATTAATGCCGACAAACTGCAGGTTCTTCTTGGTGTTGCTCAAATCCTTTTTCCCGTCCCTTTTCTTCATGATAGATTTGAGTGTGTTTTCATTATTAGTACACACTATTGAAAAGGGAGACAAAGCACATATATCAGTACAAATCTGTAGCCAGCTTTGACTGCAGCAGCTTTAGACAATTTTTCAAAAGAAAAAAACAGCTTTCTGTTTACCAACTGAAGCTGGGCTTTCTAATCTTTTTATACATAAAGTCATGGTGTGAGATGCACACTGGAAATATAAAAGAACACTTCTAAAAACAACTCTGGAAACCAAAAACTAGTTTAGCCTAACTTTCCCAGCTTCCAACATGTTGCTAATCTTTATGATGCTTTAGAAAACTTTAAGAAAATAGACTTTCTTTTTTCCTTTGCTATTTGCGAAAGATTTCTAGCACTGAAATGGGTTACTCTGCTCTGTTATGAAAATCTTAATTCTTGGTGTCAGATGACAGAAGCTCATTGCCAGAACTAATGCCTCAGTACAGACAGCAGATTTAACAATAACCTATTCAACAGGGTGGGGAGGTTCAATCAAGGCTGTTTCTTTAGATTTCAGTATATACTGAAACCACTTTTAAACCAATCTCTAAGCAGAAGGCAGGCAAAACATTCATACAAATTTAAGTTTAAAAAAAAATAATTATTTTATTAACCCTTTCTCTCTCAGTACATTTTTCTTATGAAGACACTAAATAGCATTTCACTGATGTGCTACAATCTGCCATTTAAAAACTAAGGCGCTATCTGCAGACACAGGGTCTCCCACTGTGACTTTCCCCGTAGCCGCATCTTTCCCTGCTTTCACAATTTTGAGAACCCTGAAAACCTCCTTTAACTGTATTTTCACATTCAAACTCCATTGGCACCATGAAAGGTGAAATGTGAGCTGGTCATCACCATAGAGGCCAGAGGCAAGCTGGTCATCTGTCAGGTTAATTGGAGTGAGAGTTTTGTCTTGAGAAGAAAAGGACTTCCTTCCCCGAACAGCTTCCACCAGGGGAGTCTTCCTCTCCTCCTGAGGAGGCACAATGTCCTGCTCCAATTTCAGTGTTCGCAAATTTGAAGTTAAGTGGGCATTTGCAAGTTGGCCGTGAGGGATGTACTCCAAAGTAGCACCTGCCAGAGAAGACAGTAGGCATCACGGAGGAGTCAGACCAAAACATTTCCGTCAACACGGTCATCAACTGGGGAGGAGCGGGGGGAAACAGATTGGGGGAAAAAAAAAAACAAAGGGCAACGCTTGTGCTGTACAATACTCTTTTCTGAGGATCCAATAGGAAAAGGGTGTGATCGCTTTCAGAAAATAAAAAAAACACCATAGCTGTGAGTTTTTCTTTCCATGAAAACATACAATACAAAGAAAAATTATAAAGATATTGGCTTTAAAAAGGACGAAAAGAAGTGCTCCTTCCTTCTCCTTCTCTTTCGGCATGTGCAGTGACCCCAGCTTCTGCCACCATGGCTCAGGGCAGACTCGCTGAGCTGCTCCTCACTGACGTGCCTGAAGAGTGCATTCATGGGCTCTGCAGGTTCCTTCTGCAAAAGCAGTGCCCCTTTTGTCTTCCTTGTTTTAAAGAAATGGCATTTTCCATGAAAGCAGAAACTTTCATGAAACTTTAATTCCACTAACTCTGAAAGTTATATACTTTATCCAGTTACTGAGACAACTGCAATAAACTTCCACCCACTGCATTTCTTTCTTTCTTTCTTTTTTTTTTTTCCCCTTTTCAGGATGGTACTGAGCTAGTACTTGTATTCAAATCAAATTCCAAAAGTTTGGGTTATATTTTTTCTTTTTTCCCCAATTTGCTGGCATCCACTCATTTTTTCCCTTTGTGTCTTTAAAAGGCAGCACTAATTACACACAGACTTTTACAGATTCCCCTGGAGTTTCTCCAGCTGTGCTATTAGAACTGCTCTACAAAGCTGAACAAATGCTTTTGTTTGTGGAACACGCTGCTTTTTTACACACACATTCTTCCTTAAGTAATCTTGCTAGCATTTCAAGGAAAAAAAAAAAGAGTGTTTAATTTACTTTAAACACTATCACTTCTGTCTTTCAAAGCTTGCTTCAATCACTTCTGCCTCCTCAGTTTTTTTTCCTTTGTATTTATTAAGAATTAAGCCACAGCCACCTCATCCAAATAGATGAGCGGCATCACACAGGCTGCTAACATATTGTAGTAAGGTAAATTCCAAATATTCACTTTTAGAAATACAGCTGACATCTTTATTGCTCTTGCTAGGCTGCCCTTCCCCTTCTTGCTTCACCTCAGTTGCTGGTTGTTGGCTTTTTTTCCCTGTAAGAAGACAACACAGCTGATTTTTCCAAATGTTGTCACTTCCCAGAAGCTTCCTCCTCTGTGCTCCCGTTCCCAACTGTATGTTTCAAGTGAGTCTCACCCCACATGCAATTCCAAGGCACCTTCTCAAGCAAGGAGACCCATTGCCCACTGTCACTGTTGCTTATAGCTTCTCCACGCTACAGGGGGAAGCCACCTGCTGGGAAAGGCACATGCCAGGGTATCATCACACATAGCACCGCAGGTATAGCCAAAAAGCTTCTGCCCTTTCAGGAAAGTGAGGCAGTCACCCCAGTGCCCCCCTGTGCAGGAACAACCCCTCTAGAGATGCGTGCTCAGGACAAAATGGGAATCGGTGGAAATCAACAGGGAAGTCCTGTCCTCGTTCCCCCACCTCTCCTGGCTTCACAGAAGAGATACAACTTCGGTCGGGTCTCTTCCCGACAGCGAGCACCATCCCTCAATGTACCAGCAGAGGAGAAGAGGGCTGCCAAAGCAATGGAGTGCTGAGCCAAAACCAATGATTTTTAAACTCCCTTAGCTGAAAAACAAGGAAACTGCCTCTCCCTCCACTTGCTTGGAGTGGTGACAGCTACAACTAGAGAGCACTGAACAGAGTAACCGCTTCCAGCTGCAGCTGGCGGTGGCTGCCTCGGCTGGTTTTACCAGGTCACCCCTCCTGCTCCAGCCTCACCACCGAGGGCACGGGGAGGGAGCGGAGGGGACCTGCTCTGAAGCAGCGGAGACGTGCAAACCTTCCGAAGCTGCCCAGGTTTACTGTCAGCTGAAATCCCTCCGTCTCCGCAGCATGTCCTGGGGACACGGGTGGGCTCCTGCGCACTGGAGCTGAGGAAGGCCGTCAGGCCCCTGGCTGGGCAGAGCCGGGGTCCTGCCTGATGTGAACTAACAGCACCTTGGTGTGCCCTGTCAACCCCCCTCAGCGATGCTCGGCCCCCCACAGCCAGCATCTGGACTTCCTCAGGTGTCTCTCTTCTGCCCTGGGACCCGGCTGGGAGGGAGCTGGAGGGTAGACAGAGAGAAAGGAGAAGGACCATAGCTGCCTCATAGCCTTTCTCCTAGCTAAACCTGCTACCGATGCAACAAGATCTCAGTAGGTTCCCTCTTCTGGTTCATCCCTCAGTGGCTGACAAGCACCACACTGAGTTCAGGATCTGAAGCATGTTGTCCATGCCTTCAAACGAAGCAGAAAAGGTGTCCTGCTCGGCCCCCAGCACCTGACAAGAGGGTGATATCAAGGCTTGAGGACAGGCACACAAGTTAGCATGCATTAGACAAACTGTCCCATACACTCCCTCTCCCAACAAAACTGTTTGATGTCTACACCTACTGCATCTACAGTACCCACGATTCCAGGAAAGATAGCTTTGGGCCCAACACACCATTAATGCTGCAAGGCGTTAATTAGCATTTAACATCGGCTCTCAGGCCTTCCCTTTTACAAGACAGCCAACAAAAAGGTCCTTGGAGAGCAGCAACCTAGCACTTGGAAAAATGGATGAAGGAAGCAGGTGTGCTACCCAACACTATGGTCAATGATTTAACTGATTCATCAACTGCTGCCCAAACCAACACGCTGAATGCGCCAAGTTCCCCCCTCCTCCAGAAAGGCTGCAGGGTGGCCACCAGGGCCAGAGGGACCACACACCACTCAAGTGTGGGAGAGAAACCCTGGGTGAAGATCACCACCACCCTACACAGACCTTAAATCAGACTCCTCATGTCGCCTCACACAGACCTCAAGCATGCTTCCACAGAGCCCTTCCCAGTGACACCGGGTCACGGGGCACCACACTGACAGTACATCAGCCAACAGGTTCAACGCCTAGCCAGCCATGGCCTCCATGGCCATTATTGTTGCGGGCAAATAATGCAAATTTGACATAAGTTTCTATGTATTGGTATAGCGCGGGTAACCACAGCATGGAGCTGCCAGGAATTTCTAAATGTATTTTGCAATATAGTAGGGGATCTTGGCAAAGTTCACGAGTATTTTGGAAGCAGAAATATGATAAGACAAAACAAAAAATTTACAGACTTCAACTGTTCATAAACCCTTATAAAGAAAGCTACCGTCGTCAATTTCAGAGGGAAACCAGAGAGTGAAGCACCTTCAGCGGTTTAGCCCCAGTGGTTTGAGGGAATGAGAGCACCTGGTTTTAATTTTTTTGAAGGAACCTCCTCTCCTAAATCACTTCTGCTTCTTTTGAAAATCTCACCAATTTAAACCTGAATGACAGCAAAACTACATCAGCAGTAGACTACCCATGCCATTTCTGGCACCTATAAAATCAATTTATTGTTGTTAAAATGCTATTTCCCTTCCTAACTGCAGACTTTCCCTCCCACTGATGACAGCATGAGTAGTCACGCAGTAAGCTGGTTCAGGGAACTCACTGGGTCAGTTTTAAACAGTACATTTCCCCCTGAATTTGAGCTGAACTTGTGATCACACAAGTCTGGCCTTTACCTGCTCTTGAAAAATTCCCTTTAGTCTGATGGAAGCAAACCTAACTATTACTATAAAAACTATTTAGCTTGACAATACTTTTATACCACTGGAAATGAAGACGGGTGCAAATGAGGCCAGGGAAATTAAAAACCATCAGGATGAGAACCTAGCTCTCTGGCTGCAACATCACAGGCTTCTAGCTAAAAAAAGGGCATAAGCTTGCTGCCTATGTGGTAGCTGCCCAGTGATTTCATTTTTAACCTGTTGATCAGTGCAAGCATTTATGTGCACAATATGTTTATAACAGCCAATGATACAACTTATACACTCCCTATTAAATACAGCGCATAAAGGTTGTCTGGAACACATACATCAAGGAAACACTTCTCTTTCACATTGCATGCTTTCTTCATGGTAGCAACACGATCCCTATGAAACTATTGTAATTGAAGAACACAAAGCCTCCTCCAGTGGTCTTAAATCTTATTAAGTTGCTTTATCCTTAAAAAGTTATTTCTTCATATAAATAACTTTTAATCCACTTCCCATTTGGCCTATCCATCACGACTATTGAAAAAAAAGCCCCATTCTACTAAGTTAAATAAAAAAGCAGTGATGAGCAAACATGTTATGTTTAAACATTTACAATGATTGATATTAACCCATCCATCCACCTGATAAATGTGTTACCTTCACAAGACTAAACATAGCTTCAATTTAAAAGGTTCTTTTGAACCATTCCAGGTTAAAAGTCAGTGAATTTAAAATTTCAGAACAAAAAATTGCCACATGTGAACTTCTTATAGGATAAACCGACAGAAGCCTGATTCACTTGGGGCCCAGGCGTAGGTAAATGTTGCAACTACCATTTGGCTCCAGGGCAAATGCTCCTTTCAACAGGACGACTCCTTTAATAGGACTGCAAGAGCAATCTCAAATTCATTTTCACTCTTGCTTTAACCATTTTCTTTGTGTTGGGAAGCTGCTTTCCATCCCCAAACTAGCTTGTGAAGCCAGTTTGTTGAAACTGGAAGTCAAAACCAATTCCTTTAATTGAACAAGATTGAACACAAGAAATTATTAGCTGCTTCCCAGACGTGTAATCTTATTTTATGAAATGCTCTCTCTTCCAAGACAACTGTGCGCGAAGCTCGGTGAAAGCCACCCTTAATTTCCCTGATGAGTGTGGATCAAAGCATCTCATGATGCTGGGCACAGTAGGAAGGTCATCTCAGAGCTTTTCTTGCTTTCTCATTTACGAACAGTTGATCTTCTCAGCCGATGCTTTATTGTTGATGAAATATGACAACACTTCCTTGGAAAAAGGGGAATCTTCTGCCATTAAATATTCATAGATATGCCTGTTACCATGGGAGTTGAACTCTGAACAAAGCTCAGTGCCTGAACATCATGTCCCTGTGCCACAGCGTGGGGAGGGAACTGGGGTTTTACCAAAGTCACTCTAACAGACAGGCTAGCAGGCTGGAGCTTGCCACTCTCTGAGCAGCGATAGATTTGAAAGAAAAAAATTATTTCTATTGTGTCAAATTATACTCCTTATTAACTGAAGCAGAAATGAGGAGATAGAGCAGCTTTCAGATTCAAACATCCCCTGTACTGCTGCCACAGAATGAAAACAGAAAATATTCTAATGATAATAATGATAACAGTAATAAGCTTGTCTTAACACATGACCACAGAAGGTATGTCAAACCTCTTTAAAGAGGTTTACAGAGTTTCACATGAATAATGTCTTTATAGGACAATTACCGACCAGGTCTCTGCTTCTCTTCCAATATAATCAGATGGGAATTTAAAAGAAGAAAAAAACCTCACTGAACATCTCAGTTCCTAATACAGGGGTTGCTACCACTTTCAAACAACATAAGCATTCGAGCTCTGTCTAGCAGGTCAATAGATACCACCTGCCACAGGAAAAATGCAGAGGAGGCACTGTACTCTTTGAGGTGCCAGCCAAACACACGTGAACAAACAGCACTCATCTGGCACACAGATGGCACCATCTGCATGGCCGTTTTGCATCACCCAGGGAATATGAAGAATGCTTCACACATGTCAGTCAGCCTCTCCCCGGCAGAGAGACGGATGGGTCCTGCTTATTACACAAACAAGCACATCCGTACAGAAACTTAACCGGGTGATTAAGGCATGCATCTGTGGCAGAGCTGAAGCTGAGGGATTCATTTGCTTGCCTAGACGTAGACACCCAGTGCGATTTGCAGCAGCCCACAGCTTTGCAGGGTCCATGGACATGCCTGCGCCTCAAACAGCACCAGCTTCTGAGCCTCAGGCAAGCCTCGAGTCTTCAGACCACTAGCGTGGTCCATGCTGCCAGGAGGGGGGCTACCAAGCCATCAAGCTACACAGCCTTTGAGAGAAAAGACTACAAACGTTGTCAAACAGAAGAGCTGCAAGGAGAAAACAGCTTTCTCCAACTCCCTGCTGGTTTTGCATAACGAATGATGACACAGAGAGGGACAATCACAGCCACAATTCCTCATTAGTCCTGCACACCAGCTTTGGACAACCAGGGGCTTACCACCACCATCACTCCTTCAGTCTTTTCATCATCCCTCAGCCTGCCTCCCCAGCCCTGGGTAAAAGTTAAGAGTTGAAAAGCTTGAAAGATCTTTCCATCAGATGGTACATCATGTTTTCCCAACCTCCAAGACTTTCCAATACCACTTGCTTCCCACTTCCTCTCACTCCTTAATTCAAGGAGTCCTTAATCTCAAGTCTTAATTCAAGAAGTTGCCTCCTTCATCACGATGATTAGTGTAATGCTTCCACTGGGGTGCTCAGTCATGACTGCTCCAAAAAGTGACTGTAAAACTGATACTCCAAAAATCACTGAGGCAAAATAACCATGCATTTTCAGGTCAAATACACTCAAGTCATTTTTCAGGGCAACAGTAGAGCAGCTGTTTTTAAATACCACCCTTGCAAATTCCTTGCCTGTGAAAGACATCCACCTACAAGATTTGTGAAAAGCCCATTTAATTTAAGGGACATTAGGCCTCTAGCTGATATTTTGCAAAATACATCACATGTGCACTCAAATGTAACTTTCTGAAACTTCTCAAAAATTCTGTGACAATAAATGGAGAACCTGAACACGCTCGCCTCTCTTAGCCCTCCTACATGCTGTCTGGTCCAAGCATGAGGATCAATTAGCCTCTAGGTTTGTCACCCACATCCATGCGGCCCCGCTGGACACAGACAGGGTGCCAATGCTGGCTAACATCATTTTGCAGAGTGTAAATCGGCTCATCTGGCCAGCGGGTTTGATTTCCCCGATGTCACTAGGGCTTCTGAAAGACAGTGCGAGTGTAAATAGGAGTTGCTTAGTTACGGAAGTGAAGGTGTTTATTTTGCAACGAGCAATATACCAATCGCTAACAGACCTGGTTCAGAGATCATCTCAGAGTTCCGCTGGGCTTGAGCCTGGGGATGCCAGCTGTGGAGCCAGCCCGTGTCCTGCTCAGCAGGCTCCAGCTCTCATGCCTGCATCCCCATCGCCAGCCACAAGCCGTGTCAGGGGCTGAGAGACATCCCTGCAGCACACCTCCGTCTCCCCAGCACTGGCAGGGAGGAAAATCTGTAAAGCTGAAAACCTGACCAATGTGCTACCTCAGGTATCAGAAGCAGAATGGGATCACTGCCCCTGTAACATGGCAAACTGGTACCCAAATCACATGCCTCAAAGCCAGATCAGGTATTTTTGTCCTAAAAGAACTTGGCGTCTAAGAGGCGCTTCCTAAGGATGCTCTTTGAATAAAATATTAAAGATGACACTACTGCTGCTGAACTGAAACCGGACACTTCTGCCTCTATTTTCAGCCTGTTTTTCTAAGAAACCGAGGCTTGCAAGGTCATGCTTCTTTAAATAACTTAAACCTGACTGCTCATTTTAACCAAACCGGACTAGAGACTCAATGGTCTGAAGGATTTTTGTATTTATACAAGCTTCAGAAAAATCAGGCCAAGATGCCAGGCCTGCAGAAAGGGGTGCTGGTTGAATTCACACACAAGACACCTGAAAAGCTACATCCAAAAGACCTAAATGCAAGGAAAGACTTATCAGGAGCCCACAAGCTATCATCAGGTACTGATGCACGGAAAAAAAAAAGGCTTTATTAGTTCCAGTGCTTACAGATTTATTTAAGTTTGTGGTTCATTCAGCAAAAATCCTGCAGAAAAAAGTAACACATGATCTGTAAAACCAGAGGAACAAGCAGCAGGACCACCAGATAACTGTAGTAAAGGCAGTATTCTCGAAATTAATAGAAAGAGAAGGGGAAATGTTTCAGGCTTATGACCTCCTTCCCACTCCAATTCTCCATGCGTCTAAACTGTTATAACCCTGAGCTTGATTTATGCACGCAGTCCTGGCATGTAGTTCTCACCAGGGGCTAAAAATAAAGAGATTTTACGCTCAGCATCCACAGCTAAAGATAATGGCATTACAAGTTAAAATAAAATTACTCCAGAATAATTCTGTCAAGAACGTGAAATCTGAATCCAAGTAAGAACATCTTTACTAAAATATGATCCATTGCTCCACCTGTGTCTAAATACTTTCAAGTCTCTAGACTACACATTTGATACTGTGCAGTAAAAGCAGGGAAAGGAATTGAGGATTTACAGCTAGTAAAAATTCTGGTTCACTGTTTTTAAGGACACTTCTGGTGTCTGACAGATACTGTCATTATTATAGTATCATTACTTGTAAGAAGCCCAAAATACAAAGTGCATACCAGACAGATAATAGTATTGCATATATAGTATCATATTGCATGTATGCAGACAGGATATCATATGTTTTCTTTACCGCTACATAAATGTTCCTTATTGCTTTGCTATTGGAAGCTAAAATTTTTACTTCAGCTCATTTAATGGATGGTTCCGTTTAGCACATGAACACTGAAAAGAATCAGATTTACCAAGCTGCCTTTTAACAAAAATAGGTAAATTTTAGGACAGTAAATAAGCTGCAAGAGCTTTATATAGCAGTGCATTAGCCAATAATATTATGCTGATATTGAGTGGTATTTACTCAGGATTTTTTTTCCAATTCAGCACTCACGACACATATGAATTTGCACAAGGTTTTCCCACTTTCTTAACCTCCTGTTTTAGTCACTGTATGGTAGGACCAAGAAGACAGCATCTAACAGTCCCTGCTAGGCATTACATATTGCTTTACAGTAAGCTAACATTCATAAATTTAACAGTAATGTGGTTGTATTCACCAATAAGGTATTAGAAAAAATGGCTAAGTTTTAAACTAGACTATCAGACACCTAATAATAATAATAATAATAATAATTTTTAAAAAGTAAGCAATTTTACCCCAGGGAATAAAGAAATCCCATATAAAGAAATCCCTCAAACTAATTGTATAGATTTAAAAGTTATTAAATAAAATGCAAGGAGTATTTAAATCTCAGTTCTTGCCTTTCCTGAGTATCACCAGAACCTCCAGCAGTAATTACAGTTTATGCCTTTCAAACATGAGGCTGTAATTAGGGATTAGGACAAGCAGTTATTGGAACAGTGAAGACGCAAGATGTGGTTTCTGTGAAGCGTTCTGGAGTTGCCTGTTATAAAGCCATCAGCCCTGCTGGAACGGGGAAAGCACCCCGCAGCTCTCTGGCTGAGAGGCAGAAGGAACCAAGGCAATGGAAGGAACACTAAAAAATCCAGGGAAATGTCTGTGGAAATGAGTCAGTTTGATACAGACACTGAATGTGACTTTCCACTCTGTCAAATCTGACACTGTATTTTTTCAAAATGCCAAGCTTCAAGGAAGGACAAAATTCCAAACACACGGGAACTACCATCGAATACTCTTAAAGTCATAAAACGGAGTCAACACCTTGCACAGCGGTCAAACCCTGCATACTTTTAGATACCTTTCTTTCATGGTCAGAGACATCATCATCATCATGATGCCCTTCACAGTCTGCTGGACTGGGAGAGATAAAACCACCTCTGGTTTTTCAGTTACCGGTGGTGGGCTGGAGAGAATGTACCCAACCGGCACATCCAGCAAGAGTGTTATGTTTTGCGTTATGTCGAGGAGGATTACACGCTTCCAGACTAAAGCGAGATCCTAGAAGGTGACTGACCGGCGGCTCTGGCAAGAAGCAGACTAAACATAATTCTATGGTTCTATGAAATGTGTGCCCAGACACTGGGCTTACCTGATGTGGCGCTTCTCTCCATGCACTGCTTCTGAAGGTCCAGGCTCCGCAGCTCCTCTGTGCTGGCGTATTTCATGACGGAGTTGATGGAGGTGAGAGTGCTGATGAGCTGTGAATTGAGAGATCCAATCTGGGAGTGGGGCTCCCCAAAGGCTTCTGCCAATTCACTGTAATTTTCAGCAAGCAGCATCTGCTGTTCCTGCAACAGCTTCTGCACACGCTCGATGTAGTGATCCAAGCCTGTCCTCAGCTCAGGCGGAGGCAGAGGGCTTTCCAACAGACCACTCACCGGCTCGCACATGGACTCTCCACCAACACCAATGCTCCTGGTGCCAGCCGGCACAACCGGCAACGGAGGGGGTCCGCAGGCAATGCTTCTCATTTTAAGACCAACCAGGTAGTTCTCATGAATGTTTATCTGCCCAACACCACAGTCTTTGGTTTTTATTGCAGAGGGCTTTTCAAAGCCAGGGTGGCTGGAGAGCATGGTGCCCACTCCAACCGAACGCGTTTTAGCAGATGCGTGTATGTCCTTCACCCGGCCATCTCCTACTGCCACGCTCCGCGTCTCTACGCTCTCCGTGTTGGTCTGCTTATCACAGCTGCTCAGAGCGGTGTTTGTCCCACAGTCTGCCAGGGAGGTCGTCTCCGTGCTGGTGCACTGGTTCACCATCTCCAGTGCAGTGCTGGTTTGACGGCTAGCTGTGGAGGGCACGGCCATCACTGTTGCCTCTACCCTGGGCACAGCCTCTGTGGCCGTTTCACGGGACACGTGCTCCTTGGGGGCACAAACCACCACGTCCACTGAGCAGTCCCCGCAGCCCACAGACCTCATGACCGCCCGCGCCGTCTGGTGGGGGCTTGGCACACCTGACAGCTCCTCCGTGTTGATGCCTGTCTCACAGACGCTTGCCTCTGCGCCCACTGCCTTATCACGCAGCTCAAGGGACCTCCCCGTGCCCTGGTCTCGCACCTCTGCCCTCTCCCTCACCAGCCACCGGCTCATCAGCAGCTCAGGGCCCACAGCCATGCTCCGCACGGCGGGTCTGCAGGAGGTGCCGACGCTGCTCGTCTGCAGGTGGTTTCCCACTGACGAATTGGCGACGTCCACATGGTCTCCCACCATTTGGTCTCTTGTTTGTACGATGGCTTCCACCACCCTGCTGACGACACGGGGCTGAGCCATCATGGCTTTATCTACTTTTTTCCTAGACCCAGCCGCCTGCAGCTCCTGTTTTAATTTGGTCATTTCCCTGTCATGGGTTGTTTCCTTTAATTGAACCTCTAGCCTGTAAATCTTCTCCTTAAGGGCTTCAATGGTCTGCTGCTGAAGCTCTATCTCTTTCTCGACCTCCGTAGACAAGCCAAGCATGGCCTCCGTCACCCCAACCCCAGACTCTCTCATTTCTTTCTCTGTCCCCACAGCTACCTCTTTGTGTTGCCTTGCAGATCTGTTGTATATAACCACATCGTTCATGTTCTCATCAGCACCTACAGCAACAGATCGGGCTTCTTTGGTCAAGCTTTCTCTGTACACCCGAAGGTTTGCTGGACTTTCATAGTTGCTATCCTGGATTTTTTTCTCCAGGGCTTGCATCTCAGCAGTCAGCTGCCTGAACTCCTCTATCCTCTGAGAGCTCTGCTCCACGCTCTCCACCTCTTCCTCACAATCTATATACAGTTCTCCACCTCTTCTCACCTGAGACATGTGTTCCCACTGCTCTGCATTCCCCGCACTGTAGGATCGCTTTCTGAAACCATACGCGTCATTTTGAGTGGCTTTCCTCTGGTTTTTGAGTTCGGCCATCATGTGCCTCTTCTCTTCCTGTAACACTGAAATTTTGACCTGCAGCACAGGAATGGTCTTCACTTGCTCCTCAAGCTCCTTGAGACGCTTGAGGGCAATTGCCATTTGCTCCCTGATGTGCTGCAGATGCACCGGGCTCACGTTGGTGACCGGCGTGGATATTCCCGAGCTCATGGGGCTGTGACGAATGGAACTGCCCAAGGAGGAGCTGAAGCAGGCGCCGTAGTCGCCGTTCCCCTGATACCCATTCTGCAGCTGCTGAGACATGTGACTGTACCCACTGGATCCCACAAAAGAGGGGAGGGAGCTCGTCGAGCCCATGCCTCCAAAGCTGGAAAGCCGGGGCCTGCGGACATCTCCAGGTGTGACCTGCATCATCCTCTCCTGCTCGAGGCGCCTCCGCGTTTCCATGAGGGTTTTTGTTACATGGAGGTTGTGCCGAGGAGGCTGGGGGGAAGGAGGAGGAAGCTGCTTACTCTCAGGGACGGTTAGGTAGGAAGGAGATGCTTCAAAGGAAACTGAAGGTCTTGCAGTGATGGACGAGGTTACTTGACTCCTCGCTGCCAAACAAGACTGCTTGTTCTCATCACTGTTCGACGAAGAGAGGGACTCCGTGGAGGTCCAGCCGCTGCACTGGCCAACAGAGTTCTTGGTACCTGCCGAGGCTGGTATGGCTTTCCTCTTTTTTCGGATGTTTAGTTTCTTAATGGTATTCCCCTTTTGTATATCATCCACATACTTCAGAAAATCCAAGTCTAGCTGGTAGCCATAAGGTGTTTCCACAAAGTACGGGTCTTTCCGTTCTTTTTCATCTCCTCCGTTTATAATAACTTCCTCTTTTTCTGGAAAAAGAAGAAACACAATCAGCATTGGAAAAGAAACTATGTCTCTAATGAACTACGGACGGGCTGAAACACAAGGGCAGAAAGACGGGTGCTCACAGCATGCCGCAGGCAGAAACTGCTGCTGCAGCTCAGCGAGCAGACCAGCTTTCCGCTGACTGACCCTCAACACTAAATCCCGATTAACTTTTTAAAAGTTAATCAGTAGGTTTTCAAACGCTGAGAAGCGCCTACCCACATAAATGTGTCCGCACACACACACAGATAACGCCTGTTGACACAGGGGCACAGAAGTGGCATGGCTAGCTGCTCCAAGCTGTTCTTCCCCAAACCCCCCCATCTTCCCGGGTCACACCGAGCTTTCACAAACGCACTTTGTCGTCATGTTGAGACCAGAGGATTACAACGTACCGCGCAAATCCTCTGGAGACCAACTTCTCCACCGGGTGCATTCAAGCAAGCGACGGGAACTCCGACCCCGCTCCTTATGCAACCGATGCCATTAGACTTTACACAGACCCGCGGCCGTTGGATGGCCCTGGGAACTGCTGCCACAGGAGCAGCGATACCCATTTGCTCTCACCTCAGCTCACGTTACGTCCACCACTGCCTCTGCCCCTTTCATTTTAAACTGCACGAAGCCCCCAGCAGCGAGACAGGCAGCAGGACCCCCCCCTGCTTCCAGCAGGATCCCCAATCCCACTGCTGAGGGAGACTGTCGCCTCGCATGTCAGGAAAACCCGCCTGCCCCAAAGCAATCTAAATAAAACTTCACCCGATCCGCTGGGCTTCCTCGGGCTGAGTATTTATACGCAGTGCTCCTATGGAACCTGCTCCTCCTGCCCCAGCTGAGGTGGAAAAAAAGAAAAGAAAAGGAAAGAAAAGGAAAGAAAAGGAAAGAAAAGGAAAGAAAAGGAAAGAAAAGGAAAGAAAAGGAAAGGAAAGAAAAGGAAAGGAAAGGAAAGGAAAGGAAAGGGAAGGAAAGGGAAGGAAAGGGAAGGAAAGGGAAGGAAAGGGAAGGAAAGGGAAGGAAAGGGAAGGAAAGGGAAGGAAAGGGAAGGAAAGGGAAGGAAAGAGAAGGAAAGAGAAGGAAAGAGAAGGAAAGAGAAGGAAAGAGAAGAAAAGAGAAGAAAAGAGAAGAAAAGAGAAGAAAAGAGAAGAAAAGAGAAGAAAAGAGAAGAAAAGAAAAGAAAAGAAAAGAAAAGAAAAGAAAAGAAAAGAAAAGAAAAGAAAAGAAAAGAAAAGAAAAGAAAAGGGAAAACCAACTGTTGCAAGTTATGAGCTGGAGGAATAATAAAAGCCAGCTTTCCGGTTACCTGAATTAGCCACATGCCTCTGCCCCCACGCTGCAAATTTTCCAGCCACGTATGGCTGCCCCAGCCTCATGTGTCACCCGACGAAGCCCTGCCCGTCCCCCCCCCCCCCCCCCGCCCTTCTCCTTCTTCACCCCATAAGGAAGAGCCGCCCGCACCCGCGCAGCCCCGGCCGCCCCCGCGCACCGGCACCGCCGCCCACCTCCCTCCGCCGCGGCCGGGGGGGGGGGTCCGCGCTGCCCTGCCCGCCCCCCGCCGACGGCAGCCCACCCACCCACCGATAGACAGACAGAGCGATAGACAGACCGGCTGACAGACCGACCGACGGACCCACCCGCGGCGTGGGGTCGGGTCCGCCCCGCACCCCCGGCCGCGCAGGCTGCTACCGTGGCTGGAAGCGACTTTAGCTGCCTTGTTTCGTTTTTAAAAGGCGAGGTTTGGAAGCCGCGTCCCCTTAAAGGAATATAAGCCTCAGGAGAAGGAGGGGAAAAAAAATAAAAAAATAAAAAAAAAAAAAAAGAGAAACTCTCAACTTACTGCAGCTACAGGAAGTGACTTAATGTTGTACTGAAAAGGTTTAGGAGCAGGGGAAAAAAAAAAAAAGCTCCTGTTTTTCCAGTTTCCTTGGCATGCTTTAAGAAAAGCTTTGTCTACAGACAGTGTAACTGCTTTCATGGCGATCCTCTATGCTTTTGGCTATCACAGGACAGCGACCAGTAGACGGATGGAGGATGCTGCTTGGGGAAAACCTACATTCCCCGGCACGGAAAAAAAAAGGATGGAGACACAGGCAGGCACATGGGAGAGAGCCACAGAAGTGGGGCTGACCTGAGTGCGTTGGTATTTTGGTCCTGTAGCACGGAGAGACTGCCCAGCAGACACAAACAACCCCCCCAGACCACATGTTTCTGCTGCAAGACCAGAGTCTCAGTATGCTGTGGTATTTACTTATAGATGCACCCAAAATAGCCACCTAAATACCAGAGTGGATGCAAAAATACATGCATACACACGTACTTTTAGCACACACAGCTCATTCTAGCAGGGCTGCCTCAATGTCAGGGAGCGGAAAAGTCTCCAGGACTCCCACTGACAGGGAGAGGATGAGACAGAGCATGCTCTCTGAATTACTCCTCTTCCTCCCCAAATTCAGTACTCCATTCCCAGATGCTCATCCTGGCTCCGTTCCCCGCAGACAGACAACTCTCCACACCCCACAGCTCCTCGCCCTAGGTTGGTCACCCTTCCTTCCTGCCCGCACCCTAGGTTTGTCTCCACTCTCATGTTGGCCCTCATCCCCTGAAGTCTTCTGGTCTCTTTCTGCCCTCTTCCCACACTTTGGATTTCTCACCCCTTTTCCCTGCTTACATACATTTGCTTGGTCCACCAAATCTAACCCAAAATCTGGTTATACTCTTGCCCTTCATCCTGGGCTTGGGTATAATCACCCAGCCCATGTAAATTCAAGCTCCATCAATTTTACCTGTTCTCCCATTTTCCCCAGTTCCATTCCTCTGCTTGTCTTGGTCCTTGTCTTCCTACCCAGCAACATCTCTGATTCTCCCATCACCACACCGGTGAAGTCAGGCAGCTCCTCTAAGCTGTCCTTGGGCACAATGCATAAGTGTGTTGGATAGGGGAGGGAGGAACAGACTCTTTGGAAGTCCCAGGACTTAAGAATTAATGCATCTTTGGAAAAATATTCATAAAACCTCTAAAAAGACATGCAAATCTCATGTTAAGTCATGAGAGCCAGACTGGAATCTCAGATATATATTTTTTTCTTCTTCATGGAATGGTATTAAGATTGCTCAACGGAGACCTATCAAAAAAAATCATAAAAAAAATAATCACAGTGACAGTGAATCCCTCACTAAAGCTCCCCGCAGCACCTGCAGGCAGCTCAGAGTCTTCACAATGAAATCCTTTTGGTCCTCAGCCTAAGCTGGCAGCACCACCAGGATGCAGTTCATATCTGCCACTCCACAAGCACGAGACTGTGCGCCAAGCCCGCTGCCGATTACTTCTCCTTGAAACAACACAGCGAGCACTCCACCAACACAATCCCAGTATTATGAGTTGATCTCTGGAGACGTTTCTTGATACATTAAGACAAATGAGGATCAGGCATGCAATCTACCACCAACAACACAACGCTGTGATGCTGCGTGCAGGAGCCGCGCCAAGCCTTTGTGCATTTTGCTGTCTCAGACAAAGGGCCAAAATGGGTGTGCCGGTTAAGCACGGAACAAAGCAAAATGGGTCGCTGTTTTCAAGCAATAAAAATGGTTTTGCGCGTTCCAAAGAAGAAAAAAAAAAATCTAATAAAAAGGAAATGAATAAACGCCTGATAAGAGTGCAGCCCTTCTTCCTTCCAGCCCTTAGGTCCTGGGTGAACCATGGCTGCCCTTGCTCCCTAGCTTTGGTGGGCGAGTACCAAGTGCTACACAAGCAAGTACCTCAGATTAACCTTGGGGGAAGCTGTATCTATTTGCCCTTCAGCCAGAAAAGCGAGCCTGCATGCCCAGAGACCTCAAGTGAGCAAAAGACTTCTACCCCATTCATCCCAAAGCACACAGAGGTATTACAGCAGAAACCGGGCCGTACAAACACTCTCGTTAGGCATCGTGTCTCATCCTTGGCCAGCTGATCATGGGCACGGCTAAAATTAGAAGAACTATTCCCCAGTCTCTGCAGTAGCTCAGGCAAATATTAATCACGGCATTGTGCTACACTGAGACAGTATGTGCAGACGCACAAACACATACACTTTTTTCCTGTGAGAATGCTGCAGACACTCCTGTTTTCTTCTGAAATGTCTTTAAATGCAACAAGACACAAACAGATCATGCTGATAGGCCAGTACCTGTGAAGTGAAACATTCTGTGAAGCACAGAGGCCTCATTGTGGTACTGTCATTATTAATGCATTTCTCCAGAAGCATGCAAAGACTTAATTTCCCTCTCCCTGCTGCAGGATAACCACAGGCAGGACACAAGCAGCATTTAAAAAATGCACTCTTCAATTCTCACCTCCTGCACTGCTGGGACTGGCTCTGTCCAAACATTCCAGTCTTGCCAACTTCTATTAAATTATATCCTATCCAATGCACTACACAAGAACATCAGTATATTAAAATATTGAGTCAGCCCTGCCCGAGTCCACACTAATCATGTCTGCTCCCAGACCTGGAGAACTGGAAAAAAATAGAACATTTAGTTGATGTGCTTCAAGACTTCTGAGGGAGAGAAAAGCAGGGAAAATGTGTGCAGACATAGAGTATTGGTTCTGCGATCTAGGAAAACTTTATTGTATGGAGCCGCCTTGGAGGGTCCAGGAAGAGCAAAGCAAAGCAGCTGAAGATGTGTTTCTGAAGCTAAAAGTCAAGGTGCTTTGAAAAATACAGACATCACATCTAAAGCCTTCTCTCCCCATCTGGTTATGATATCTGCTCTAAGGCATTTTCATCTTGGATATGACTGCTATTAAAGAAGTCTTTTCCATTGAAATAACGTTATGAATAACAGAGACTACTTCCAGAGTTATGGCATAAGACAATTCATGAAGAATGCTGCAGAGGAAAAATACAGAGGCAATAGCTGGTTTAAGTGGAGTCGAATCAGTATTTTTATAGGCTCCACTTAGTTTGAAAGGTTATCTGGGACAGGAAAAGAGGAGATAAAAAAAAGATTTCTGACTTTTTGATTCTTTACTGCAACAGAGTAGAAATTGATGCTTTTCCCCTTCTCCCACCCCCAGCTCTGCTTTTGTTCTTTTTTCTTTCTGTTCTTCAGTGTATATAAATGAGTATCAGCCTCTCCTGAGAAGAACCAAAACACATGAGGCTGAGCACTTACTGAAAAGGAGAAAGAAAAATGAAATACTGAACATTTTTTCTTTCATTCTCCTTTTCAGGTGTTGGTATTTGAATATGTTTAAAAAAAAAACAATAAACCCACTTGGAAAATAGACCTTAGCCTTGCAGCACACTCATTTGATCAGCTTTCTTTTGTCTAGCAATAAACAGAAGGTGCCATGAAATTACTAACACCCCAACAGTTCAGCCTAGCTCTCCAGTATTTTCAAAGGTGGGGGGGAAAAGCCCGAAACCCAGTCAATCAACCTATCAGATTTTTATTTTATCTTAATCCGAGAACTGAGAGAACTTCGGAGAACTTACAGAAAGTTGTTTCTGTGTTTTGCCGGACACGGCAGCAGGAGCCTTTGGTGGTTTATTTTACCCTCTGCCGTTGAAGGCCACAGCGGCGGCGTGAAGCATGCCGCAGGCGGGGAGCGCAGGCTGCCTCGCTTGGCTGCTCATCTCCCACCAGCAGGAGAGCCACTGCAGCACGGCACAGCCCAGTCGAGCCACTGAGCTGCCCATGGCCACACCATATGGTGCCAGCCTCAGCCACCCTTCCTGCAGTGCCAGGCTGGCGTGCCTGGATGACCCACCTCAGCTTGTACAAGCAATGGCGTAACTGCCCAGCACAACACACTGTTGCGTAGACCCGCCTGATAACACCTTCCAACTTCTTTTTCTGCTATGGGAAAACAACCAATAAACGCCACCTTGTAAAAAAGGCAATCCATTTTGCTGTTACTCAGCTATAGCTATGCCTGGAGCAAAAGGGATTTAACTCCTGATACACCTGAGGCTGTGCTGTATGGGGTACTATGGTCCAAACCAAAATGCCCCAGCCAGAGAGGGATGACCAGCTCTGCTACCAGCCCCGCAGTTAAAGGTGCGGAGGAGTCTCCTGTTACAGAGGGATTCCATTTACTGCGCTTCTTACTGAAGAAATAAATCTCCAGTATAAAATGTTTGCTGCAAATTTAATCTCAAATAAAAACGAGGAGGAGAAAAAGGGTAAAATATTTTTATAACATTTTTAGATTACTTTTTAAAATTTATGTGTCAGTACCGCAACTGGGGAGCTGACCTTTAAATCTGACATGTAAATACTCAGTACTTTGAGTTGGGGCTTATAATAAAAAAATGGGGGATAGCAACTTCCCTGATAATAATAACAGAGAAAGGCTGAAGCTACAACATGGCGTAATGAATAGGTTTTTATTTCAAGATGTAGAAGCTCCAGCTCAGATATTTGTAGTGGCAAGCCTCACAGAAGTGAACTAAGGACACCAGCTAAAGTCAATGAACACAGGCAGCAGCAATGTTGAAGAAAGGTGGTTCAGAGGGCTGCTGTGTTTTGGCTGCCCTGTGAACGCAAACACTAGGGCACTGGGCTGCAGTGCCACATTTACCACACAACACTGGTAAATGAAGGCATTTTGAGAAGGGATCTGCTGTCTTAATACCACGGTCTTTCTAGAAGAAGTAGGACCACTAAGGCAATAGAACTCAAAACAATCACAGCCACAACACAAAGGCCATTAAAAAAATCAAAAGTCTTTCCACTGAGTTAACTGGGCTTTTCCATTGACTTGATCAGCCCACAGTGAAAACAATCTCTTGAGCAATTATGTTCCTCTGAACCTGAAAAATCTTAGTTACTTAGTATTATACTAGGATTATCATTATAATAAACACCTAACTAAAAAAATTACTTGTTTAGCCAAAACAATGAGCCAGCTGGTATCACCTTGGTACCAGTGATAAGATGGATGCACTAGTCTGGATGTCCCACTGTCACCTCCTCCTCAAGGGTCAATTCCTAAACCGCAAAACCATTTCCTAACCTTGTAGAAGAGACTCTGGCTTTTCTTATTCTTCTCCCTTTGTTGCATGTTTGCTAACTACGGTCTGACTGCTCTTCATAGTTATGAAAACCAGAACATTTTGGTATCACATAGAGAATTCTGAGAATGCTCCCAAGCCTGTTACCCAAAGGTGTGTGTATATATATATTTACAAGAATAGCCTTTTTGGTGTTAGGAGGGGGTCTTTCAAGGTCAGATTACCTTTTTTTTTACACCATTAAAGGTTTTCTTTCACATAGTAAAAAAGACTTAGCTACAGGGTTTATATCTGAACATCATATAACCACAACTAAAATTTTTTTCTGTGAGCCGAAAGTAAAAACCACCCTTCAAAAACCACACCTCCTAACCCCCTCTAGTCTTTTTAATGTCTAAAACATTTACTTCTAGAATCTCTGAACTGAAAACTTGCAGCTCAAACAGAAGTTCATTTAAAAAGAAATACAGGCTGTAAGAAAGTTGTTCCAATTAATTAACCCTGAATAAAGGATTAATCTTATGATAAATCTTTGGAGGTGAGGGGGGGTGACCAATTATCCTGAGTGTGACTGCTATATGCCCCCTTATCAAAATTCACAAAATCTGCTTTATATTCTTGACAACTCCCTTATTTGAAGCTGATAATAAGCCTCCTTTTCAACTGCTCTCACTTTCTGGGAATACCTCTAGATCTGGCAGTTCTGCGGTAGGACGTCTCTGTATGTGCACCACCTCAAGGTCACAGAAACTCAAAAGTAAGAGGCTAGTCTGTTTTGCCTCCATTCCAGTTTCTGACTCACAGGTCCCAGGGGAAATCAAACTACGGCTGGCAGGAAGCAGGGCATGGGTGGGAAGGGATATAGTCGTTAGCTTATTCTGCTAACTGCCCCACCAGCAGCAAGGAAGAACGGAGCAGAAACCACGGTGGGGACTGCTGCTGTTGTCAACAGCGCTGCCACCTCTGGATAGAAACTACTCTCAAAAACAGTGGCTACCTGGGTAAATGGCTGTCACAAGTCAGCCTCTGGGTGTAGTGTGGCTGACTGTGACCAACAGGTCCACCATCAAGCAAGTAAGAAGCAACTGGCAGCCGTAGTTACATTGCACTGATGCATTTCCCAAATCCTCCTCCTCCAACGCCACTTCAACCAATGTGCCGTGCCAAGAAATGTAACTGAGGAAGAAAGAGCTTGCCTTACATTGAAAGCAATCCACTGAACTGGTGACAGGTGGCTTAGTTGGCTCAGTCACAGAAAATGCCCTCCCCTCAAAGATGCTCATTTCCCCGTAGTAAAGCGAGCCTCCTGCTCACTCAGGTGTCACTGGGAAGAGCGATGAGGTGTCAACAGTCATCCTTTACTTTTGGGCTTGAAATGGGGGGCATCTCAGTCCTGTTTACTGATGTTTGAAAAACCAGATGCCAACAAGGCAAGTCTGAACCAGTATGAATTCAGTCTTTCCAAGCACCTGATTCCATGTGCATTTTTTTCATCTTGCAGTATTTGTCTACTTGACAACTGCCCTTCATCATTCCCTGAAGCATTTATTTCATTCATTTTCTACTGTGTGCACACTTACTGGGTCCAGGCACATTTGTGACAAATGAAGAGCATTGAATTTAAAGATACTTTCCAAATCAGACTAACTCAGGCCTGGCAAAATACTGTAAGTTATGGCAAACAGTAGATGCCAATCACAAGCTCCTCACAGATGGAGAAAGCCATAGGATGCGCTCTACTAACCACAGTAGGAGGGCAGCTCAGTTTCAGGCCACCATAACCCTCCTTTCTGAAAATACATCCCAATAGATCTGGCATAACTGGTTCAGCCAGCGATGCTGATGAATGTGAAGCTGAGTCCCAGTGTTGGTAAGGCACCTTGCTGTCCTCTGCTGCACAGGAGAGGCCCCAAACCTCCCCCACCTCCCTTGACAAGCCTTGAAAATGTGTCCTACCTGCCCCGCTCTTCCAACAATACATCATCCCCTGTTACTTTACACCATTTCACGGTCACAAGAAAAATGACAAAGGAAAAAAAATAATCACAAAGACCAAGGCTTGCACCCACATAGTAGGATGGACTTCACAAAACCCAGGTAGAGGGCTGGCAAAGCAGTAGAGGAGCAAACCCCCAAATATTTCTCTTGTTCCTCACTCAGCCGTATCATCTCCCGACTCCCCATGAGAGCCAAAAGGAGTCATGGATGTAAGCCAGGTGTTTGCCTGAAAATGTCTTTTAACACAACTGCGCACCAGTGTTACCTGCTGAAGCCCAAGCAAAGAAGGCTGTGTTTGCGTT
This sequence comes from Alca torda, assembly GCA_008658365.1. Classification (NCBI taxonomy): domain Eukaryota; kingdom Metazoa; phylum Chordata; class Aves; order Charadriiformes; family Alcidae; genus Alca; species Alca torda. The sequence goes on along the minus strand of CM018101.1, from coordinate 29,412,628 downwards.
CTAGCCAAAACCAACTGAATCACAAAACCAAAATATTTAGATTTATAATGTCATTACCCTTCTGTGCCTATAAATCTCTGAGGAGGTGAGAAGTGGAGAACAGATACATAGGGCTATTGTAACAGGAGTAACCATCAGGAAAGAACCTGGACTCCTGGGATATAAACCTGCCAGGGAATATTAAAACTGATTTACAGTTTCAGTTTGGTCTTACAGCTGTGCACAGGGTGGAAAAAATGGAAGAACTGTCTTCTGCAAGAATGGTTCTACAAATATTTGTCTTTATGAGTCCTGGAAGGACATTATTTTGTCACATGCTTACCTCCATAAGGAATATGGTTTATGCTGCACAATCAGTATGATATTTCAAATACCGGGAATTGTTCCCTCCTACCCCTTTTTATATTAATCTAGTACTGATTTCTTGTGTGAGATAAGACATGTGTTGCCTTCCAAACTTCGAAAGCATAAGCTATTTGCATTTTCCAAAAGCACTGAAAGCTTTTTCTCTGCAGTTAAAACAGTTCAGACCAATGAACTGATTTTCTCCAAAAAGGTGAAAAAACGATCATCAGAGAAATTATGGAAAAGGTCATTATTAGAAGTAATTCTTTATGCACATGCTAAATAGCTAAAACCAGTGGCTTATAATTGAAAGTCTATGACCCGTATTTAAAATGAGCAACTTTAGGGGTAACAGCGATCTTTATTGCTGCTGAAATGATGCCTTACAGTAAATAGGTGCGGCGCTCCCTTCACTAGAGTGTTCACACCACCGATCTCCCACTAGAAAACCTGCGTTTGCTGAAAGAACCAAACTACTCTGTGTGTAACAACAAAAACAAAGGGGCTCCCAGAGGTGCGTGAAACCGCCAAGTGCAAACTCCCTTCAGACGGCAGCACTTGTGAGACAACCCAGCTAACCGGGCACTGTTGAAAAACAGAAAAAAACACCCCAACTTCATACGCTGTAAGCACACTGAGGGCTGGTTTCGGCTGCGGTAACCCCAGGGTGCCCCCCATCCCTTTTCTCAGCTGTCTCGCAGCACCAGGGCAGCCGCCGCTCGCATCTCACCTCTCCCCGCACCCCGTCCGAGGGTCTCACTCACCAGTCCACCCCGCAGCAAACCCTTGGACCTTGCTGCCTTTCGTTTTTCAGGAAATTAAGTCTGAAGCACACTTTCCTTTGCCTTAAAGGGAGTGCGTATTCCTGACACATCAGCAGGCAGGGAGCCCAGAGGTTGCTACAGAGCATTTATTTATACTCATTTGGAATTTCCTGAGACAGTCCCAGCCCGGCAGCCAGCCCAGCGCAGCGCCAGTGGTTTCCTTCACGGCACTTCAGATGCTGTGCAGCGCCTCCAGCTCCCCAGGGGTTAAAATGCATGAAACGTCAGCAGGACAAAAGGAACTGTACCAAATGACACACTAAAAAGATAATATTTTTTTTTTTCTCCGATGAAGACAGATTTAATTCCCAAGAGGGAATTAAAAGTTCAGGTGACTTCTCTTCCACTCGCTCTCTCCCTTTCTCCCCAAGCCCTTCACCCCCACCCCCCCTCATTTCTCACTCCCACGTGTGGACTAAGCACAGAAAGGTTCATTGATATAATTTGGGCAGAACAATTACCTCTGCTGTAACCACCACTGCCTGCAATTCTGCCTGCATTACGTTCCATCTCATTTTGTTTACTCTTCTCAAATGCAACTTATAATTTGAGGGATAAAAATAAAAACTTTTTGCATCAAGTTGCAGACCCAAACTGTTTTCTTTTTTTTCTGAAACACAGGCAAAATACATGAGATGTCTTTCGTGCTAGTACAAGCACTTTTGAAATGATGCATAAACGTATTTGATTTTTCCATACGCAATTTTCTTGTTTCCACATAACACCAGGTATTAACTCAAGTAAAGACAACGGAGATTCCAGATGCAAAAAATGTCACTTCTCAGCATCATAAAGAGACCCTTAAAGGCCTCAGCTCCATCTCTCTTCACTTCTGCTTACAATAACAGTTGCTGTAGTATAGCCAAAGAGGGACTGCAAAAGTAAACGGGCAAGGGGAGAGGCTAATTTAACATGGATAACAGTCCTAAGACTTCACAGGACTAAAAGAAAAGAGTTTTATTACCGTGCCTTCCATCCAGATTCCCAAGAACGCTTAAAACGAAAGAAAAAAAGAGGGATGGATTGTCGAAATAATTTCCAAGATCACCGCAGACTGGAAGAGCTGTGCTTCAAACAGAAGTGGGATCCTGTGCTGAAATGACAGGAGAGAGGTCCAAGTCCTCCACAGGGCCTTCAGCTAAAATGGCACAGACTTCCAATAAAAGTGTTTCCTGAACATGTCTAGTGGCTTCAGTGGTATTTAATAAGAAGCAAAGTAATATTTAATACTTACAGGCATCAGCTTTTGGACTATAAACTAGGTCCTGCCCTCTAGGTAATTTTATGTTTATTTCCTTTGAATTACAAGTAATTGATGCATACACTATAAAACATGAGCTCCCAAAAAAAGTCTGAAGAAGGTCTCTGGATGTAGCCAACTTGTTATATCTATGGACCACGAAGGTACTGAATTTTAAGTGAACTTGGTTTGGTTTGGTCTCTGCTCTAACCACCCTGTCATTCATTTAGTGGCCAGCCCAGCCTAAACCACGACATAAAGAAAAGCAACAATGCTTTGGGAACAGCTTCTAACCATGCTTTGAAATTTCTCCCAGAGGACAGAAAAAACTCTAGGGCAGCTGAAATCCAACCCACGTTTTCTGTTCAGGGAAACACTGCCTGGAGCCTGCAATCACCGCTTTGCATTCCCTGCCCTTCAAGCCCTATCTTTTGACCTGCAGAGCGAGTGACCAGCCAGGTGAGGACAAGCAGTATGCAGCAGCACTGGGTGTTACTGGCGGGCATCTCTAGCTCCACGAGCAGGTTCTTCATACCAGGAAGGGGAGAATATGAAAATACTCATCTAGTTTTCTGCTGTGAAAAAACCTGTGACATCTGGGATGAAGTATGAGAATAGAAGGTATGGCCAAAAACGTACTTCTGAAGAGTCAGAATTCGCCCAGCGAAAAGAAAAAAAATTCTCTAACATTGTATGATTTCATTTTTCTAAAAAAAGACAGCATGATATCCTGTTTAGAGAAGAAAAATTTTAGCAGCTGTCTCCACATGCTCCATCTGTTTATCATTACTCTGTGGTTTCAAGGGCTTGACATCTGAATGAGCCCTGCACCAAGTCACGCACCTTCAGTGGACTCTCCTCAAAGCTCGGTCAAGTCAGATGGCTGAAAAAGACCTGCCATGAGTGCAAGCAATAACCCATAACATGTATCAGCACTTCGTCCCTTGTCCAGCAAGTCAAATATGGAGGCACATGTCTGGGTTGGCACCAGTAAAACCTAAAGGCAAAGAGCACACGCGTATTTATTCTCTTGGCCTTTGAGACCATTATGGTGCCAAATAAACTCATTCAACTACTGTTTACAGTAGAAACAAAACTGAGGTCAGAGCACAGCTCCCCAGTGACCAAAAAACCTGACTTGGTCTGCAGCAGAGCGAATATAAGATTTGGTGCATGGGCAGCCATCCAGCTGGTAAATTCTTATCTAAAGAACAGGTTATTTCACACCCCTTTTGAAAACAAAAGGCAGAGAGGGCACAATGGATCTGTGAAAGGCGATGGATGAAACATAGCTCTTTCAAACACTTGCCTCCAACAGACCATTTCCTCAGCACTGGAGTGGCTCTGCTTGGGAAGAATGAAATAATCTGCCTGACTACAGCGATACAGTACAGGGGAGCACAGAGCTTGGCCTGACCCACCACTGTCAGGTTTATGTTCCTACCCCCAAAACCACGACTGTTGCATTTTGGTGAAGGCTGGATATAGGGTTCTTCTTGGTTTTATTTTGGTGGATTTTGTTTTGAGAGAGAGGGGTGGCATTGCTGTGGGTTTGGTTTTTTTTCTTTACAGGCTTTCAGAATTTGGCAGCCTGTGGCTGGTTTCCACAGAATGATTTAAAACCCGCTAGCCATTCAGGTCAGACCTGAGACTGATTTGGCCTACTCACCTTCTCCGCCCTAGCAGATGCCTCTGGAAGGGCGTAAGAAGAAAGAAAACGTACAGCAACATTTATCCTCTTGGCTTCCAGAAACCTGTGACTGAGAGACTTCCTGGGCCAGGGGTGGTCCAGGATGGGTTTTAAGTCCCAGTGTCAAATGTTTATTTTCAGGGTAGCTGTGAGGTATTCAATAACTGGGTTCAAAATGTCAGACCGCAGCTGATGTGTTAGTACTGTAAGGAGATCTACTTGTCAACTGCCTGGAGATACAGTTATGGATGATTAATGTGACCCAAGGACTGCGTAACACTCAAACGCTCCATATGAGCGACCTTGGGCCCTACTGTTAGGTCCCTCACTAGTTAGCATCTACCCACAGAGAGGATACAACTGAAAAATAGGCCCCATATCATCGTTAAGTGTCCGCCTGGTTTAGCATCACACAAAATGAACTTCAACTACTTGGTATTTTGTGTGTCGTGAGGCAAGTCATGATCTCTTCTGTTATCCCAACGTGACTGCTTGGAAAAGCTTGTGGTAAGAAGTCTTGTTGGGGGAGCGAGTAGACCACTAAAGCCTTCACGTTTGGTGAAAATTGGGGTTTTTTTCTTCTTCTTTTTTGTGTGGACAGTCGGGCATACTTGTTTTTTGCTATTCAGGCATTAGATCTGCATGAGCTAGCAACTCGGCTTGCAGCTCCCAGCAGGGCTTTACGGGTCAGCTTTGCCTTCCCATTTTGCAGAGATGAAAAGCGAATGACACTGAACATGGATGAAGAGAAAGGAAACATCCATGGCTGTAAAAGAAAAATACACATTCTCAAATCTGGAAATACATTTACTGGCTTCTTACGCCACAGATGAGGATGCAAAGTGAACTTCTGCCTCTTGGGAGCTCAAGTGGAGGTGTCAGCCTAGTGACTGTCTCCTGCTGCATTTGAAAAAAGCAGACTGAGTCATTTGGGGTCAGGTGGTGGGTCCTGCCAGTGTGAAGGCATCCCGTGTCCTTCAGTCGTCACCCACCACTTCCCCTGAGCTGAGCAGAGGCAGGAGGTGCAGGAGGAACTCACGGCTTTGCCAGGGAGAGCATACAGGCTACAGTTTTAGGCACCTCTTTCCCACTTGGATCAAGACCCTGCCATCAGACACGATGAATTTCTAGTAACAATTACTAATCCAGAAATACTGATCTTCTAGCCACAGCATACTGAGTAAGCAAAAGTCTGGGGCAAGGAAATGTGCCACACAAACTGGGGAAAAAAACAAGTGCCACGCATAACTAATGGGACCCGTGGACAAGACTACGCGTGTCCATTGTTAATGTGCCATGTACTGCTAAGCAGTGGGTGCAGTACATCATGCAGCAGTAGGCTTGGAGAAGGATGGTAAAGCCGGAGCGGAGCAGGAGATGCTACTCTCAGTTTCGCACAGAGATGTCTCTCCCGCTGCTGTGGTCTTGGCTGTACCTGGTATCTCATCCCACAGGGATACAGGCCGAGATGGTCTGTCTGAGCCATGCACGTGCTTGTAGAGTTGTAGCCTTACAACTTTTCTCTGCAAAGGGAGAGGGAAGTAACTTTCCCAGAATTGTCGACAGTGCACGTTCCACAGCACTGGAGGTGGGTTGCGAGGGAGCCTCTGAGCGTTAAAGGCAGAGCGGAGGGTATCCCTGTTGGATACCAGGGTTGAGGCGCAGGCTGCGCTCCCCAGGGACTGCACCCAGGGAGAAGCCCCTGCATGTCCTCAGGGAGAGCTGGGGTGAGACCAAGCGCTGGAGAAAGGGGCCGAGAGGAATATTGTGGAAAAATGAAAGGACGAGCGTATCGGGTGGCAGATACACTGTCTGAGAGCAGAGGAAGGGAACAGGACTGTAGCTAATGATGGCAAGGGAGAATGGTGAAAGGCTGAAGGGCGATGCAGTGGATGCACTGCCTTGTGAGCCCGTTCAAGTACTGGCAAGCTTAAAGGCTATGTAACCGCCATCTGCCTCCACAGAGAAAAACAGGACAGGAGCAGAAGAGAATGATTCAAAAATACACTTTTTTTTTTTTAACCTTTTAACTTAAGATATGGAAAAACATATCTAAAATGTAAGAATCAGAGCTTCTGCTGGAGGGAGAGGGAAGAGGGGGAGAAAGGGCTTAGCCACAGACTTCTTGAAGTGAAAAAACACTGTTGATCCTCATAATCCCTTAAAACTTGACTGCTCTGATCTTGTCTTTGTGCTTCTATCATATGCAAATGCCAGTCCACTTTCCCAACCACAACCATGCATTTTATTATATTTTCTTGCACTGTACTATTTTTTTTTTTTGAAAGCCACACACTCTAGATTTATCGAGCAGTGTATATGAAGTGTTAAAACTTGACCTGTTTGCTAGGGTTAGACCTGAAATTCCAGTAACAGCAGCTCAGTTGCCCAAGTGTTTTAATTTTATTATTAGATCTTCTGCGACCCATAAAATGGTGCTGCAGCCAGAGGGGTTGGTTGAGTGAAGAGAGGGTAGGGAAGGGGCTAGGAGTACATCAACAAACATGCCCCTCAGCAATAAGAGACAACTCCAGACCAGCAATGTCTGGTTTATATAGGGAGAACAATCTGTTCCCAGTTATCAGTTAATTTGATCCTCACCCTAATCTGACCAAACCTTCAAACCCAGCTATTAAAAACAGTTTCCACCTCCTCCCTTCATCCCTCCCTCTCCTACTTTCAAACAAATACTGAAGGGCAACACAGAAATATAACAGACAGGTCCCGTATGTTGAAGGAAGGCAACATACTCTTATGAAGAAAAAGCACGTGGGAATATATTAATAAAAAAAAGGAAGACAGTTACATAAAACACTCATTACAGTGTGAGATAACTGAGGAGGAGAAATTGAGCAAGAAAAAGGGATGAGCTGTGAGAGGGGGTAAGGGTCACATTACCTACTTCTACAGGGAAGAAGGCTGCAAGTGGGGAGGGATGAACTGAAAGCATGAAAGAATATGACAGGATCTCACACTCACCTGCCTCTCTGTCTGTCTGGGCACTCAGTTTTGTCAAAGCCTGTGTGAAGAGTCAGGTGAAGAAAAATCTCAGGAGACTGTACCTAACGCAGACCAAGTACAAGCCATGAAGAGTTTTAAAGAGTTAGAGAGACGGGGGAGGGAGAGAGCACTATTTGGACGCAGTTGATCTGCTAATCCCCAGACACTGCAAGCTGCAATGTGCATCCCACAGCGGACGTCAACCATCGCTTTCAGCCAACGTGGTAAATGCAATTTCCGGATGAAATCAGAGGAGGGAACGCGAGAAAGAAAGGGGAAGATGGCCACAAGCACACTTCGGTCCCGAAGCTGGTCACATGGGGACATCCTGGCAGGAATCCGTACTCTGCCACCAAGGGGAGTCGTGTTTCCAGAGGAAGGAAATGGAGATACAGCAGCAATGCCAACGTGGGCAGCCCGAGTGCTCCCTCAGCCCCTAAAACTGCTGTGAAAACATGATACGGGAAGGGCTGCCCTTCTGTCATCTCTAATCCAAAGCCTTACAAATGGCATGAAAGGGGGGGAGGAGAGAGGTGGCGATCACAAGAAGCTTCCCAAGGACTTCTGCTCCAGTAGTAACCCTTCTGCAAAGAACATGTCTAAACGCAGGCACTCAGTGTTCACGAACAGAAGACAAGCAGCTGTAATCAGGCTATTTCCATCCAAGCCTTTTCCCTGGGGGACTGTATCCTTTTAAAGGCAACAAAATCCCCTCCCTTCCCACAGGGAGGAGATTCATATGCATTATTCATAAACTGCTTTCTGCAGGAGAATCTGGGAAAGGAGTGAGGAATACTGTAAAACGGTTTTTGGGGAAAACACACTCTTTTGGGTTAAATGGCCACAGAAAGATTTGCTAAGTTGTGTTATCATCTTAGGAGTGGAGAGAAGGAAGAAGATGCAGAGAGGATAATTTCTGAAGTCTGGAAAAAAGTTTATTCTTGGTGTTTCTGCCATGACACGTGCCTGCCCCACTACTGGTGCTTGTCCCTCACCCAGCCCCACGGGCTGCTCCTCCACACGGGCACTTCTCACCCGACCGCCACCAGGTCAGTGCAAAGCAGGCACTTCCATCAGAAGACCTAAGGGCTTTTATCACTGTTAATTGCCACCAGGTCAGTCAGGTTGCAGGGTACCATAAACAGCAAGGCATGCCTGTTTAGTCCCTAGAGCATTATTATCTGTAACATACAAGATCAGCACCCTTAGCTGCCTCCGGGGGTGTAGAGGGTATGTATTTCCACAGGGAGCAGCAGCAGGCCACATGAATGATTCTATGATTCTGTGAGAAGGTCCAGATGCTGCCCATGCAATGGCACCTCAACAGCTCAGACAAGGAAAGTGTGCATTACTCCATGAGCAAGGCTGCGCTGGAGAGGAATGAACACCGTCCTCTGTCTAGGTGAGATGTAAGGAGCTTCTGGGCAGCTGCAGAAGATAATCCAGAACAAAACACAGCTGCAGTTACCTCTGAACAAAAGACAGATCAATAAAATCTGTTCTGTTTCTCATGTGCTTTGTCCTTCTTCAAAGCACCTGCATCTTATATGGCACTGTGTCTTGGGCCATCTGCTTCCCACCACATCCAATTTCCATTTCTAAGGACTGGTCTATCTGGGCCAGACTGCTATGTCTTCAGCTCCCAATGACACTGTATTTGCTGCATCCTTTCTAAGTCTTTCCTGCCCCTTCCCTTTCCAGCAGATTCCAAAATCAGGCGTGAAGGGCAACAAGTCCTGTGTAAAAGAAGATGCATGATCCCTCATCCTCTGCAGTCTGATGAAGGCCTCTAGGTTGGGCAAATGCAAGTCAATGTTTTTTCAAACTTTCTGTTGCAGCAGCAAATGGACCCTTGGATTACAGGTATCAACTAGCAATTGCAGAAGAAACAAGTATTAATTCAAGCAGAAAGCTGGCACTGGCTGTGAGATCATGTGCTCCATCTCCAGCCATCTGTCCTTAAGGCAGATCTGGCATCGGTGAGTGTACTCCAGCATAATGATGGAAATTTTGATATGCCACAGGATAGAGCTGATGTGAAATCACTGGATGCTCACTCACCCTTCACCCCACAGATTTCAGGGTCCCACCCTAGCTTGTTTTTAAATACTGGGCACCACCAGAGTGACTCACTGGATCACTCGTGGGTGAGGCAGGAGCAGGATTCCAGTGACAGCCCTGCATGCCGTCTGCCCATCCAGAAAGCACAAGCCTACATGGCAATTCAGCAGGCTCTCCCCATGGCAAGAGTCTCCCACCAGCTGCCAAAGCACAGTGTCGGTGCACACCCGCCCACAGGAACTCCGACAGTCATCGGATGCAGGCTCAGAGCAGGGAGTGTGGTAGGGGAGGCAAGCCCAGGCTCAAATAGCCTCTCATCACACAGCCCTGACTCAACTAAATAATTACCAAATTGCTCGCACGGCGGATTTGATAAAAATACAAACTCACCTGAACCCTGGTCATTTGCATCTGCTAGGCTAGGTAAACGGCGTGCACTTACAGCTGCTAAGCTTGGAGCTCGGGGTGTCAGTAGGACCGCAGTGACACCTCGGTGATTCCTGCCCCGCAGGAAAGCAGCGGAGAGCGGCTCGCAGCTGGGCTCTGGTGGCAGGCACCCACAACACTTGGGATGAAAGGCTCTATTGGACTGACTACTAGCTAGCAGTCAGACACTTCCAGTTGCTAACTTCTTCACGCCTGTAAGCTCTCATTTATTGACTGAGGGTCTGTGATGAAAACGGTTGAATATTCTGCTAAAATTAGTAATAGTGGTGATGTTCTGGTGCACAGCACTTTCTTCTTAGGCTACACTTCAGATCAGTAGGCTGGAAAAAACCATGCAAAACTCCATGCATATTGCCTAAGATTATATGCACCAGGAAAATCAAATCACAGGAGAGGCTCTAACTCAAATAATCCAGTAACTGAAAGGAAAGCGTGTCTACAAATGTTTGGTAAGAGTTGTTACAAATCAATGCAGAGGATGTGTATGATGAAAACATTTGCTCTAAGCAAACGTGTGTTACATCTATTGGCTTCAATAAAAAGGGTTAATTAGTCGACAGGGTTTTCACAATACTTTACAACAGTTGCTTAAGCATTTATATACCAGCAGATGGAAAACACATTTATTAAACATTTGGCCTTTGAGTCACGCTTACGTTAATATCTCAAACAACATTAATTCGGAAACAGCCTCTTGTAAAAAAAGAAGCGTGGCCAGCAGGACGAGGGAGCTGATTCTGCCCCTCTACTCGGCTCTGGTGAGACCCCACCTATAGTCCTGCATCCAGCTCTGAGGCCCCCAACATAAGAAGGGCATGGACTTGCTCCAGAGGGTCCAGAGGAGGGCCATGAGGATGATGAGAGGGCTATAGCACCTCTCCTATGAAGACAGGCTGAGAGAATTGGGGTTCTTCAGCCTGAAGAAGAGAAGGCTCCGGGGAGACCATATAGCCCCTTCTCATACCTAAAGGGGGCCTACAGGAAAGATGGGGAGGGACTCTTTGTCAGGGAGTGTAGTGAAAGGATGAGGGATAATGGTTTTAAACTGAAAGAGGGGAGATTTAGATTAGATATTAGGAAGACATTCTTTACTGTGAGGGTGGTGAGACACTGGAACATATTGCCCGGAGAAGTTGTGGATGCTGCATCCCTGGAAGTGTTCCAGGCCAGGCTGGATGGGGCTTTGAGCAACCTGGTGTAGTGGGAGGTGTCCCTGCCCATGGCAGGGGGGTTGGAACTAGATGATCTTTAAGGTCCCTTCCAGCTCCAACCATTCTATGATTCTATGATCTTCTGATTGTAATGGCCTCATTCTCCAACTAACTGGTGCATAGTTACAACTTCACTTAGGAGTCTGCTCAGACACAAAGAAAATCTAACCAGAGGCCCATGGGGTGCTGCAGAGTAACTGTGCATATATAAAATAACCAGGCTGCTTCATATATAAAATAACCAGGCTGTTGCAGGGAAACCAGTGCTCCAACACGGTTTCTATCCGTTGCCAAGCCACCCCTAGTCCTGCAGTCTCCAAGCAGAGGTGGATGCCCAGATCTCCTGGGGGTGACATTTCCCTGTCCCTGGGAGGCTGAAAGTCAAAGAAGTAAACCAGGAGCAAAGACACTTGATGCCTGCACGCTGGCTATCACTGCACGCTGGCTATCACAGCAGCAGTTCTTGCTTTACAAGTCCCAAGAGACCAGCAGTAAAAATGATGGTGAGTTGCTACGATGCCACTGCTTTAAGAACTACGTAGGAATCTGAAAGAGGTAAAGCATATAGCTGAGTTAAACACACAGGGAAACCGTTCCACTGAATCCATGTAAGATATAGTACTCCTGTATGTAAAAGCATGCTAAAGGTGGGATAGAAAGGCACGGAAACACACTTAAACAAGAGTGAGGGGGAAGGCGCAGACTGAAGGGAGGAAAGAGAAAGGATCAGGGAAATCTCAGACACCCGCTACAGAAACAACATGCATTTGCTTCACAGCAAAGTAAGGAAAGGGTTTGTGCCTTGCTATACTGACCCCTGCAGCCCGTCCTACTCAGGAAAAATGGAAAAGCTTTTCTTCCGTTAAAATGCTTTTTCATGTCCCTGTTAAAGAGATGACTGACTATTCTGTGGTCTCTGGATACAGAGCATAAGGTGCTTAGGGAAGTCAAATAAAACAGATGTTTTCACTATGGTTAGACACAAATACAGTTTTTAATCCTTTATCTTTTTTAATTAGTCTTCTATGTTTGTTTTCTACAAACTTCTGCTTCTTTGTTTTCTACATCAGAATAAATGGAATTGGCCTGGAATTTCACACCATTCAATGCCTTTCAGAACGTGTGTTTTGAAAACAAAGTTTCAGCTAATCAGGTATTAGTGAAAGGAATGAAAATCCAGCCAGAAGTATTTCCGAACAGCCTGATAAGTTTTAGTCTGGTGTGCACCCTGCTTTCTGCAGCTAATTGGAGGACCTTTCTACAGATATCACTACAGACAAGTTTGCAGAGCCTCATTAAGTAGATGATTTATGCATCAGTCCTAGCAAGCACAGAGGCTAACAATTACTGGAAGTTTCACCCAGTGGTTAACGAAGACACTAATACTATTTTGAGAAACAATCACCGCTTTTTTTTTCTTTGCTTGTACTATGCAAAGAGAAATTAATTTGTACTATGCACCAAAACAAGTCCAGCCTCCCAATAGCTCCCCACAGACGCGGGGTATTTCCCAGCTCCTGCTGCAGCTCCTCAGAGGAGTTCATGACGGGCTTTGAACTTCCACTGCACTCCTTAGCCCCGCAGAGCTTACCGGACTGAGCAGTAAGCTCACCTGCCACCAGGGCAAGACTCGAAACAGCACACGGTTGTGATTACCCACCCACCCAACTGATAAAATAAACCAAATTTTTCCACAAGCACCGATTTATCTATTACTAGTGCTAGAGAGACTTCAGCTATTTGCTGAGCAGATGGCACAACTTTAACAGAGCCTAGCCCAAAATCAGTACCAATTGTCTAAACCACCTTCCAAAACGGATCAAGATGAACAAATAAGCTTGCAGCTCACAGAAATACAGTTCGTTACAAGACCTCTATGTGATGAAGCTGGGAACGGAGGGATAAAACTTTGTCAGCAGCAAACAAAACTATTGACAAACAGTACTGAAGTCTAAATCACAGCCTCTGTTATTTATTTGCCACATTTAAAGTTCACGTCTTTACCGAGCTATGCAAGAGGTAGAGAAATTTATGATAGGTGGTTTCATGATAAAGTCATCACTTGCTTTGTAGCTTATCTCACGTACACACTCACCGAAAATATTTACAGCAAGTGTACTCCCATAAACATCCTTAAAAAAATAATCTCTATGCAAATGCAAAATAGCTTGATCCTTTCCTGGAAACAAGTTCCAAATTCAAGGATTCCTCTACAGATTTTATCTGCAGCAGCTATAGTCCACACAAGCTTGTATACTGTAAAAATTGACCGAAATGGCACATAGGCATAATCATTTAACAGTGCAAGTACTCACATTCTCGAGTTAACCAAAGCAAACCACTGCTCCTTAGTCACCTCGTACTTGAACGCAGCTGAATACGTGGTCAAACTTGCCAAAATATTCAAGTAACATAAACGCAGCTTAGTAGTCCACAACAAGTCTTTCTAGTTCTTTTTCCTGCTGCTGATTGATTCAGAGGGCGCAGAAAACACCACCCCTGAAGTTTGTCTTTCCACTCTTAGAGCTCCATGCAATTAAGAAACTTGCTTCAATACCTCCCAACGCCCAAATCAGTTCCTGCTCATCCAAAGGCATTCTCTCCCAGGCAGCACAAGTCACAGGTATTTGCAGCCCAATACTCTGTCCATTATGAACTGCTGAGGATTTGGAGACACGGGCGTACGTAGCTGCATGTTAGAACGCCGGCCTCCAGGGTTTGCAAAGCCAACAAGTCCTGACAGTCTCTGCAAAACGTTGTCCAATTTAGTTTTGAATTAAATACTTGCAATTCATTATAGCGTCTTTCTACGAATAAGGGAACAAACAGCTTCTACCCTGCAAGAAGCTGTGTTTGCATAACAATCCTGAAACTAAAACTTCATCTTGCATTAACACATCCCCAGTAAAAGTATAACCATTTAGCTCCCTTAAGACTTACATGTCAGCTTATCAACTTTTCCAACAGACAGTTCTAACACGGGGTGGGGGGGATTAGTGAACCCATCAGTAACAGTCCACGTACAATTTTTCCTTCCTTGTAAGCAGAGGGAATTGTTCTGCATGACTTAAGTTAAAAGCGTATTACTAAAAAAAGTCAAGTTAAGTGCGGGGTTTAGGCAGTAAATAGCGACAGTTAAGTCACACAGCAGAGGTTTTGAAGTTCACCTTCTCAAAAAGATTACAAAAGGTTACAAAAAGAGTATGGTTTCTTTCTTAGAGACTATACTTTTAATTGTATAAAAATGGTGGTGAGGGCAGAAAACATCCTTTTTCAGCAGTCTCAGGATTTAACGACATTGGTAAATTTAGCCTTAAATCATCAACATATAAAAGTACCTCCAATGTTTTCGTGTAACTTCCACTAGCCTTTAAAAAGACTACTTCTTTTGCATAAATTGCAGATAATGACACTCTATATTTCTAATTTCCTGCACACAAAATGCTTTAATCCCTTGTGCTAATTAGAACAACTCTATGGTGAGCACAGTGAATAATTCAGGATTCGTTTTCATACCAGAACATATTTTCAAAGCAGGTTGGTTCTAAAATCCACCAGATAAGCCAATTCTCAATATGTGCATGTCGTGATCTACCGAGTAGCATTTGACCACAAGTGCATGAGCCTTAGGGGAAAAAAAAACCCTGAAATTTCTATTTACATGCATAACAGAAATATATATAGTTAATGCTCCTTCCCAGGATATTCAAAGTGCTCCCAGCCACCCCAGCTTTCATTGATAAATCCATTTCTCTTCATACCTACATTAGGAGGTCTCAAAAGAGCACCCACAAGCTCCTGCCATGCACTTGAAATTTTCCATAAAATCCCACTGCAGTAGCCTCAGCTGTAGTGGGCTAATGCTATGTTTGTGCAGTGATCAGGAGAACGGGAAAATATTGACACAACCGTAGGAGGAACGCTGCTGCTGCTGTGCTGTTATCAATCGTTCTGCAATCTCTGCCCCCTCCTGACCCGTCAGTTCTCCTCAGCAACCTTTGAACACGCCAAGCGATCTATTTGAAAGAGTATCACCCGACTAAAATAGACATCTCGGGAGCTTCTTAAAACAACGAAAAAGTGAAATGAACTGCACACCTCCTCTTGGTGTTGCTGGAGAAATGCTTTTATGTTTTGCTGAGAAGCAAGAAACAAAAATCAGCCTGACCAGGAAGGGCTGGGGATTCGATGCGTAAGAGCTGGTTAATCTCACAAGTTAATTACAGACACACAGGATAACAACCACATGACTTTTTGCAGCAAACCCCTAGGCCTCTCAGAGTCTGGTGTATGCCAGCGTAGGTCCCTGAAAGCAGAGAGCCGAACAACTGAGTGCCAGCCCATACATCTTCGCAAACAACTTTCCACACTTTAAATATTTAAAAGACTATCAGGGGTGGTGGTGGGGGAACAGACAGGCTCTGATCTACCTGGAAATTAGTTTCCAGTATTTAGTTTTAGCTGCTGCTACTTCCATTTTCTCTGCTACTTCCGCAATTTAAGAATAAAAGTTTTAAAAAAATAAATTTATAATCCAAAGGGGGAAAAGTGTTCCCGACTATTTACCTGTAGCACTGCTGTTAGTGTTTGCTGGGTAGGCCATGTTTGCTCAGTGACACATCCAGAGCTAGGCTGTTAGGTGTCATGCAAATGCCATGCATCAAGTCCAACCAGACATGCAACCTGAAACAGACAAGAAAAAGGCTGTTAAAAACGTACAGTTTTAAGAAGTTAGGTACATTCAGTTCGCATTTCAGAGTGCTTACAGTCTCATCTTCAGCACAAGCTTCACCGTAGCAGTAAATATATCCCTCTTAACCAGCGTCCTAACTATCACAAATCCCACTGCTTTCCTGGCGTCTGAAGTTGAATTGTGGGGCTCTGACAACCTGCAAGGAGGACTGCTGCTCTGGATCTGTCCTCAGGGAGGATGTAACGACCTGAATTTGCATTTGGCCTTGTTTTTTTGGTCTGCCCTGAGCGTTTTTGCCATTTGTCCGTAGCCTCCCTGATACCACAGCAGTTTCCTCACATTTGCTGGCACCTGTGTAAGTTTTAGACTACCCAAAGGTTCACGTAGGCAGAGTTAGAAGATTTTCAGGTGAAGAGCACCACCAGCGAGAGGGGGACGAAGTGTAATTTCCGAGCTCCAATGTCCGCCAGGGGGGTGAGGGCAGAAGGACCCCACCGCAGAGGCAGCCAAAGCAAGTCCGTGCATTCCCATCGCCTGACAAGCCCAGTGGCTGCTGCGTGGAAGCCTGTGGGGTGGGGGGACCAGAACTGGCATGGACCCCGAGATGGGACGGTGCATGGCTGACTGCGAGACCTGTCCGCTGCAGGTCCCAGCGGGTGACAGGTTTTCTGTGTGTGAGGTTGTCTTTAATCCACATGTGGCAGATTCCACCGAGAAGCGGTGCTTGCCTGAAGCTCAGGCTGCGGGTACAGAAAAAGGGCGCTGTTGCCCAGGGCGGGTGGCTGCCGAGCCAAGTGAGAGGCAGAAGCAAAACTGGCAGCAGTTTTGTGGCTAGTTGGCTGCTGGCTGGCTCTGCACAGCCAGCCCTGCTGGCTCTGCAGCGGGGCTCCTGCTCCTCCTTCCCTGCCCACCACGGAGGCAGCCTGATCACAACCCCCATCCTCAGAGCAACAGATTTGACTCATCCAGGGCTGCGGAGATGCGTCCTCATGGCTCCGCTTCAAGTTTTCTACAATCCAAACAGCATTTCATTTTGTGGATTCAGATAGGTGGAGCTTAGTGTATGAAGAACACCGTGCCTTCGCCAACCCCTGTCTGACTTAGGCTGACAGCTCCTCAACAAACCAGTCACATTTTTCCAATTATATTTGATTTGGCTCTGGCAGTAGGTGTGTGGAAATACTTAAAAGCTCCGCAGATTAGCAAAGGAAAAGAAAATCCAGAAGTGAATTAGTGGGAGCACCATGTGAATCTGAGTGAAAGGCATACCGACTGATAGCGAAGCTGGCTGTCTCTTACAACTGATGGAGCTCCATCACGCAGGCTAGTATCGCTTAGCTTTCCCCTTCAAGGAACACAAGCACAAATCACTTCATTTTTAGTACAATCCTGACATCAATTTTCCAAGAATGCAGAAAGACCTCCATTGCAACTCCTCCTCCCCAGGCTCTGCTGTATACTTTTAAAATTACGATGTCTTGTTCAACGGAGGGTAGGACATGAAACTGTCATAAAGACTGTACAAGCAAAGAGCTACAAACAACAAAATAAAGCAGGCGTCCAACACAGACCATGACGCAGAGAGGCCCAAGAGGCATAACAATAATTATCAGATTTCTGAAACAATGAAGCATGGCAAAAAAAAAAAAAAAAAAAAGGAAAAGCATGTTGCTGGCTGAACTTGTAGCCAGGACCAAAGTTTGAAAATCTGTGAGCTTTTAGGAAAATTTTAGGAAAATATTAACTACTTCCTTTCAAAGGAAGTCATTTTAAAGGATCAGTCCCATCTCTGCCATTGCCATCAGGATACAAAGTTATGCTTCAAGTTCCAGAAGGGCAATTTTTCCTGAGTCACAACTCATGCTTACTGAAAAATTAATCACCTGCCTCCATGTTAAGTTTTT
The DNA here is from genome assembly GCA_008658365.1 of Alca torda. Taxonomy (NCBI): domain Eukaryota; kingdom Metazoa; phylum Chordata; class Aves; order Charadriiformes; family Alcidae; genus Alca; species Alca torda. The sequence goes on along the minus strand of CM018101.1, from coordinate 29,395,213 downwards.
CAGGACAGGCACCGTCCCAGGGCAGGCTGCACTTAGCTGGACATCGGACTCTACCAGCAGTGCACCCAGGGGTAAACAGGGCTGAATCAGTTCACCCGCTTCTGATTTGGTCAGCACAGCTCTGTGCTTCTCACTGGCACTCTAACAGGCACGCTCCCCTGCTTTCACTGCATGTATTTATTGTACGCTGCCCCAGCAGAAGCTCTGCACCCCTGTAAACCCAACCAACGAAGCCCAGTAAAACACACACACTGTCTGACGTGGCCCTGGCTTTATCAGGCAACGCATGTTCTGCCAGTCTGCGGCTTCCTACCCCACGAGAAGCAAAGAGGCTGCTCAGGGAACCTGATGCAAGATTTGCATCCATCTGTCCCAGCGTCCTCCAGGGTCCCGTCTCAGCCCTTCAGCAGGGCTGGGTGTCAGATAGCTGCCTGAGCTTGCTCGGCTCACACCACCAGCTGCATCGCTACTGAGGCTGCAACAGGGGAAGATGTGAGAGCACGCACCCAGGGATGGGTACGGGTGGGAGGGGGCCCTGCGGAGGGGACCCACCTCTTTTAGGGGCACTGCAGTCCCAAATGAGAGCGGGTCAACGGCAGAAGTGAGCCCTGACTTAAAACCCATGCGGCGGCATACCTGGAAACTTGCTGTGGGCTTAAAAGTAAAAATCTGCTAAGCTTCGTGCTATCAGTTTCAAAAACACTCGTCACCATCACGGGCACGCACGAGGAGAGCTTCCTAATAGCAAGAAGCAAATGCAATTGAGGTAAGAATTGACGTAAAATTAATAAAGACACTGCTGAAAGCCAGAACAGGGCCTCAGGTCTACATTTTGTTGTGGCTTAAAGAGATGTAATTGACCTGCTACAAACTCCCTTCTGGGTACACTTCTATTGGTTTCAAAGCTGTGCAGGCTTAAGTACCTCCATTAAGAGACAAACTCACCTTCAGTTAAAACAATGATGCTTCCGAGCTTAAATGAGGATTAATAACATAATTTAGGAGGCAAATTCAGTCCAAGAGATAGGAGAAAAGAAAAAAAAAGAGATAAAAACATTGGGTCTCATAATTTAATAATTTGCTACCTAAGATAAGTGGAAGAATGGGGTCCTTTTTTTTTTTTTAGATTAAATGTAACTGCAGCTGACAACCTGCTTATTAAACAGCTGCTAAAGTATGGCAAAAATCTGATCTAGCTCATCAGACTCACAGAGGAAGGGTATTCATACTGCTTTGAGCCACAACAATACATCGGGAACTGAATTTCTGAAATTGCACCAACACGTACATGGACCATTTTTAGAAAGGTATCGCATGTGATTCCCCAGCAACTCACACCCCAATAGCAGCACTTCAATAGAAGTGTCTTGTGTGGGCAAGGCACAGGACACCACCAGAGGCCAGCTGGAATACGCAGAGGAGGAAAATTCAGCCTGCTCTACAGCAAAGCATGTTCTCCAGTACAGACATCTTACAAAAAAAAAATTTGTAGAGGAGCTTATATATTCCATTCCCAACTCTTCAACTTTCTGCCCATGTGTTTTTACATGCTCACCCCATGCCTGCCTGTGAACACTGTGATTTACAAACCCTAGGGCGAATGCAAAACAAGCAGAGACTAGCTATATGAAGTGTTATTGCTCAATGAAGCAGTTGTTTAAAATGTTTTGAATTAGATATTCAAACCCTCTTCTGCCCTGAGGTTCAATAGCAGAAACCTTAAACACACATGATCCTCAGTTTCTACAAACTATCACGACACCCCAGCTTTTACAGGTTTTTCCAGAATGGTGAATCTTTAGGCAGAACATAAAGTCTATGTCCTAATCCTGTTCTAATCACAAGGGACAAGAACTTCGCTCCTCCTTTGTGCTGCATCTTGTCAGGTCACCTACACCCATGCCAGTAGTTCTGCACCCAAAACACCTGAGTATATATACATCAGTTCTGGCATCCACGCAGTAGAGCTGTAGATGCAAGAGCCACAGACCTTGCCGAAAATCCAGGCTCCCACTTTAGTCTGATGTTTGCAAGAGAGGCTTAGGACAGAAAATGGTTGAGGTTTGATCTAAGAGCGGTAGTAGAATGGCATGTTGGCAACACAGCAATTAGAAGACAAATATAACTCATCTCTTAACCCAGAAAAATAATCATGAAAGTCCTCCTGTCCCGGGGCCACAGTCACATGTGGGAAATGGTGATGCGTACACGCTTGTTTGTGGGGTTCAAGAAGACAGGCCTTGGCTTCCCAGGCAATGGGGCTTTAGGCTAAATGGGCATGCAACTTTCTTCTCATGGCACGCACAGACTGTTAAGAGTAAACAGTCACGTCAGCCACTCAACCCAAGCTCCAGATCTGCAGATATCTTGAACCACTCACAGGGCGAGTGTGGCCGAGACACTACGATGCTATCGCTTAACATCTGGACTAAAAAGGGGGAGCGTTGTGGGGCAGAGCTGTGCAGGATTCAAAGGCTCCCAATTGTTCAGATGGATGCGGTCAGAGGATGGTCCCAGGAGGGAAAGCAGCTCTGCAATCCTGTCCAGCAAGTGCAAAGCGGCGATTAAGTAGGCCTGGGATAGAGGGGTTTGACAGAGCAAGGCGACCCACAAGATGCAATGCTCGAGGAAGAACTGGTACTGCTCCATTCCTATTACACATCAGTGCAACAAGACTTCTGCCAGACACTTCCCCCTCACATGTGGGTCGCAGCAGCAGCAGAACTTGCCCAGTTTCATTCTGCAAGATGCTGATAACATTTGCAAACAACAGCCAAGACACATGCAAAACCCATCTAAACACATCGATGGTAATTTCTCTAGCTGCAAGAAGAACTTGGCACTGGAAATCCCTCCTCTTGCTCAGCCAGAGGCACAACCACTTTCCAAACTTGTGCGGCTCTACAGGAAACAGGAATGTCTGCAACCTAATTCGTACCCTTAACCAAATGTGCCAGGTGCAATTTAAATGAAGCAAGGGCTGAAGCCAGCAACAGCAAAAGAGAAAGTATGTGGGGAGTTGCTCTGTGGATGGTATCTGCCCTGGGAGAATGACTGTGTATCTCACTGGTATTTTCTTTTCAATCTTATCCCTACTGTGGTTCTGTTCTTATCCATATGTTTATCAAAACAGATGGACAATAAACTGAGAGGCAAAGTTTGTAAGGGAGAAATAATGGGGGTTTTTGTTGCTTTTTTTTTATAATTTAAGTTAAAAACCAAGTTAAGAATGCAGGCATATGGGGATTTTTTTCAGGTCAGACACAGAGCAGTCAACTTTGAGATAAGCGTAAAGTGTGAACAATTTTAAATTTCACTTAATTATTTAATCACGTAACAATTCATCCATTCACATACTTTCTAGAGCGAATGTCTTTTTAATGTTGCATCCAAATCACAAGCAAAACTACGCAAGTTCAGTTGCTGCTTAAGTCTCTCTAACTGAACAAAATAAATCACTAACACAGGCTGTTTGCCTCGGCCACCCTAAAATGCAGAAGTAAAAATTCCCTGCGATCAGTGCTTCCTGCAGCCTCCTCCATCAACAGATGATCCAGAGACGATTCTTGCTATATGCAATATGAAAGGCAATTTATTTTGGACTATATTTAAGCAGGCAACCAAAACAGCCACCTCTCACTATGGTATGTTTTCTTTTTTTTCTGCAGGATCTGCAGTATGATGGGAGCAGAAGCAGCCTTGTAAATCCTTTCCACAGGCGAGTTAATTAACAAGATATGGCTACGGTCAGCATGAATTTACCTGCCTGCCTTCTTCACTCCCTCCACTTATGGCATTGGCCTGTAAAAGGTCTCTCTTCACAGCAGAGCTCCAGGCAAAAGCTGAGCTAAGCTCTGTTGAGAAGAGAGTGATGGCTCAGAAACTCTGGGACCTGAGTCAGCAAGCTGAAGAAAAGAACAGTCAGAGTGCTCCCAGCCAGGGCACATGCTTCCCCACTTCTGCCACAAACCAAAAAAAAAAAAAAAACCAAAAAGAAAATCAGACCCAACTCTGAGCTTCATTGCATTAAGCTATCTGCCTGCCTTGTTATTTCTGCAAGTACAGAATAAATGTACAACCCTAGGTAACACAAGGGTCTGAAGGGTTTTCTTCTGTGTTCTTCAAATGGTCTCCTCCTCATCTCCTGAGCTGAGCTTTTACTTCACTCTCCCAAGCCACCTATCTACTGCAGGGGATATGGGTGTTACTGGCCAGCTTTCAGTACAGAAAGTGGCCCAGAAAATGGACATAAATTAAAATCTTTCAAAGGCAGGATCCTTCCAGCTACCCTAAATAGCCCAGCAATTTTCTGAATTTCCCCCAGTATTGCTTCGCCACGTTTGTTAACGATGACAGCAATGCTCTACCATCAGCTCTTGGGTTTTAGTTTCCCTTCATATGGATTTACCCCAAGTGGGTCTGGAGGATCCAGAAAAGAAATCAGCTGTTCTGCACAAGCCACTCATCGACTTGCCGGTACCAAGCAACAGGGGAAGGATTTCAAAATACTCCCAGCAGACACAAACATAGCAAGCACCCTGTGGAGCCGCACAAATGCTCCATCTAGACTACCTTGTTTTCAATATTGGCAACAAGAGATACCATTTAAGGAGAGGACACGTGCCTGATGATGGCCCATGCTTCTGTGTTTTCCCAGCGCCAGCAATGATTGGATTGGGAATATCTAAAGGTATATCCTTACTTTTAATACCCACAGAAGTCACCTGGGAATTTGACTAGCCCCTTTCTGACCCTGCTGATGCCGCCTGCCTCTGCTGCCTTGTGGGGCAGGAAGTCCCAGGCTGTCATAGAATCATAGAATTGCCTAGGTTGGAAGGGACCTTTCAGATCATCTGGTCCAACCATCAACGTAACACTGACAAAAAACATCACTAAACCATACCTCTAAGCACTATGTCTACCCATCTTTTAAACATCTCCAGGGATGGTGACTCCACTGCATACTTTTTTCTTCTTTTAAACTGATGTCCTACAGATTTTACTGAGTGCCACCAAATTCTTGCACTGCCGGACTTGGTGAACATCAGTGCAAATTCAGCTTTTCCACACCCTTCATGATTTTATAAACCTTTAGTCTTCTCTCCCAGCTCATACGGCAGCTCCATCCCCAGATCACTTTACTTGCCCTGTTTGTCATGTATACTTGCCATGCGGAAGACCCTTGTCATGAACAGCATCCTACTAAAAAATTACCTGCAAGAATGATCTTAGAAAATGGGGTAAAGTACATTCAATACTTTTCTTAGCGTAACCGAGCTTGGCTCTAACAACCAGCTAACACATGGGAAGGAAAGCCTCACTTTTAGTAATTTTTGTCAAGCAAGTGAAGAGTTAAAACAAAACAGAACTTACTTGCAGCACAAGCAGCTTTCCCTAGCGTAGTTCAGAGGCTGGACACAGCCCTCCCAAGTATCCAAACACACATCAGGTCAACCTAATGGACTTTAGTTAACCATGCCTGTTCTCCAAGATCCAGCAGACTCGCTGTCAGCCCGGAGTGTCAGCTCTCACTATTTTCTTACTATCAGGATGAGCGTTCACTGGTAAAAGGAAGGTCTTTGTATGGATTCTGTACATCACAGATGGCATATGCTTTTGTCACTCCTGATAAAGAGGACACTCCATCTGTATAGAACCAGGATAAAATTTTCTTGCTTTGTCCAGTCTGTGGACTTGGTGGCCCATGTCTCAGGTGCAAGAGCGTGATCTTCGCTCACATGGTGTGAGCCTGAACATGGACAGGTATGTTCAGATGACACCCATCACACAGTGCTGCAGGGCCCCCACACCCTGCAAACGTTCTCAGACCACCCATCTCTTCTGGAAATCATTCCTGAGAACATCATTGTCATCACGTTACATTATAAAGCAAAACACACAAAAAAAACACCATCAGAAGGCTGCACAGTTTTGTAACTCAGAAACCAATTTCTGTTTATATTAGAGAAAAAAAAAATCAACTAGAAAAAGAAACACAATCCAGGGTAGAAAAAAACAACTTTTTTTTTTAATATACCTGAAATTCCTAATGGGTGATGTAGATGACACTCCCTTTGGTTTATGCCAGTGAATAATGAGTCACATGAAAGTACATGAATTCAGGCCAGTACGATATTGCTATGGGTTGTAATGCTTGCTGTGACAGGGAGCCCAAAGGATGCAACTGGGCTATCCACATTTTTCTTGTGGAGAAGCGGGAGGGCTGAGACTTCCATGGCGTGAAGTAGTTCAGTCTGATCATTCTTCAAGCGGGAAATGAAACAACATGTGTGCTGAGCAGCATTTTCATTCGACGAGACAAAGACTCAAATCCAGCACCAATAACAAATGAAAAGGCTTCCAAAACAGGTGTTAAGTTAGGAAAGGAACAAATTCATATTGGGGATGATGCATGCATGCCAGCTGCAGTATACCTGTGGCCTCCCAGTGCTGACAACCCAGGAGCTGCCTTGCCTGGCACAAGAAGCAGTTCCACATTCTCCTCTACAGCACGTACATAAACTGCCCATCACACCTGTTCGCTCAATGGAGCAGGACAAAACACAGCATTCTTTTCGCTCTCTTGGCTTTAAACATTAGAAGTTGAGCAACAGTCATAAAAGCACATCTGCAGGTCCCAATACTTAAAAATGTATTCACTTATTTAAAGTGAATTTAAAGGTAGATAAACTTGAAGGCTGAGATGAATAATCCGATCAAGGATGTTTATAAACAGCTTATGAAATGCACTATGACCTCATTTAGACTTTGCATCTAAGACAAGCTGCAAGGATTTTACAGTATAAACTCTGGTAAATAGACAAATTTAACTCTTCTACAAAGTGTGCAAGTATTTAGTTTTCAGTGACATTTCATACACAGTTTTAGAGGTAGATGGCCAAATCTCAGTCTGTCTCTTCTGATTTTACATCTGAGATGCTATACATAGTCAGAGAAAACATAAATCTGCTATGACAAAAGGGTGGCATCCATTTCAACCGTGATGCTGTGGGACAGTTGGTAAGTTTGAAGACTTTTGTCTAGCAGAATTTGCCCATGTAGCTATTCCACGGTGGTCGCAGCTGAAGGTGTATCTTAGGTGACACAGCTCCTGCAGCAGATCAGCTTTGTCCCCATCTAGCCCTAAGTGCCGCTTCCTGCCCCAAAACAAGACCCAAATCCCAGTAGTTCTTTTCCTTTTTCTCCTACTGATATGGGTACTGTGGACTTCGGTATCAATCAGTCCTTACCATACAGGAAAAGAGAAATTATAGGCTTTTTCCACAGTGAAAATGGAAGACTCCAGGAGCAAGGAGACAACATTGAAAGGGCCAGCCTCTCACTTTTCCTCTATCACAGTTGACAATGGAGGGCTGCAAAGCTACTCTCCATGCAACTCTACAGCCCACACTGCCAACATCCATCACTACTGAGTGCTAGACTGCATCTACAACTTCAATATTAACATGGGCCCATTTCTCTTTAAGTTATTGGGGCCCTTTGGAAACACAGGGGGACCCCAACCCAACCCCTACAACTTTTCCATTGCACTGAGACCAGAAACACACAGCATCAGCTTGGCCAGGGAACACACTGACAATGTCCTCCAGGCTGCTTTCCCCTCCCAGCTTCAGCTCGGCCAGGGAACACACTCGAAACATCCTTCAGGCTGCTTTCCCCCCCCACCCCATCACACAGCATCTCATAGGAACAGCCGGCATGTGTGCACAGTTTTTCTAGCCTCCTCCCCTGGCCACAGACCATCTCTCCAAGGCTTTTTGCATTCATCCCAAGGGTGAGCAGGTTTCTCTGGTCCCTCCTCCAAAGCCACCGTCTCCACACCACAGCCTGTGGACTGCAAGCCTGCATACTCTGGCAGGAGGGGCACGGTATTTCATGGCAGCAAAAACCTGCCAGCCACCCCACCACATGCAAAATTACCTCTTGTTACTGGGCACGCAAAGAGCCACCGAACCCAACTAACATGTTGACCTGGAGCTGGCATGAACCAACTGGAGACTGTCTGGCACCACCTCCAGCAGAGTGCGGTGGAGCCAGGCTAGCTGGGTACCTCCAAACTCTTCCTGCTCAACAGCTCACGGAGAAAGACTTGTCATCTTTCTGCAAGTGTCGTGTTGCCTCTGCCTTGCATGTGGCCAAAACCATCTTGCTGCATGTGGCCACCTGCAGAGAACTTACCCACCCAAAGGAGGGGACCACAAGTTGGGGCAAAGCACTTGCCCCTCAGAGGCGGCGTTCCTCTCTGCCAACTAGTCAAACTGACAATAAAACAACCTGTTCCTAATGCTCAGGGACTTTGTAATTTTATCCGAGAAATTTAAGTCAGCATAGAGTTCACATAAGCTGTCTTCCTCCTTCTCAGTGAGAGGGTGAGCTAATACTTATATTAATTATTCAAAGCATCTTCTCATGCTTGTGCCCTGCTTCTATTTCAAACAGCTCTACAGCGGCAAGTTGTGAGAGAGCCAGTGCACATGAAAGTGTGCTGATCAACTATTTGCACAAGAACTTTTCACCTTAGGGAGCTGGGCATTAAAACTCAGTGAATTATGTCTCTCACCTACAAATTCCAGTCTTAAGCCTTGCATCTGGTTGCTGGCACAAGGTGCCGGGAAGGAGAGGTGCTCACCAGGCGAGGGGGTGTCCAGCTGCTGGGACATGTGTGGTACCACTGCCCGGCGCAGCATCCAGCCTCGCAGCGCCGACACTTGTTTCCGCACTGTTCAGTCACATCCCGATCAACTCGGCCTTCCTTCAGACTGCCTGTCAGCCAAAACTACACCTTGGCACTGACACGAGCAGACACGCTCTACGAACATGGGGCCATCTATATCTTACAGCATACGTCAAGCTAGAAGCAAATTTGTAATTCACCAAACGACGTATGGATCTGAAAGTCACCTTCCTACAACCCCGAGACAGTGGATGAAGTCCAGCACAAACTGCAAAAATTGTACCTTTCTGTGGAGATCCATAAACATATTACCTTTCAAATCTTTCTGGTTGATTTATTATTGGATAGCAGCGCATTAACAAAGAAATAGCAAAATAAGATATATCTCTATCAGTCACCATATCAGCACACAGACATAAATAGATGGCAGTGTGTCTTTCACTACAAACCAAATTCTGGGGGAAAAAAGCAATAAAAGAACTTAATCTTCTGAAGAGCAACACAGCAGGACTGCAATGAAACAGTGCATCTTCAATGTGATCCTTGTGTTTCCTCGCAGAAGGCCACTCCTAGGCAGCGAACCACGTCACGTGTAAAACTAAAACTAAATCAGATGTTCTTCGTAACAAAAGGATGGCTTTCATATTCACTTGCGTTATCTGGAGAGCAAAATAAGCCACCACACAATTATGAATGTCCTCCTCAAACCACACCACCAAGGCCCGAGGAAAGGGACGCTTTCGTTTTTGAGATTATTCCCATCCACATCCCGCTTCGCAGGAAGCTAAGCCGTCTTTCAAGCTGTCCCCAGCCCCAGCGCCCATGGGTGTGTTATAAACACCCATCCGCAGTGAACGAACCAATACACAGCTAAAAGCAGATCCATCTGTCTTCTTGGAACAACTGCAAAACAGAAAATATATGACTTTTTTTTTATCCCTGCCCCCTTTTTCCCTCACTCCATGCATAATCAAGAACAGGGCAGCTGAACTTGAACAAGGTCTGTCCCAGTCAGTTAAAAAGTAAAAGTTTTTAAGATTTAGGTTCTGGTTTTCTGAATCCGAGCAGAACTTAAAGGTCCCTTCTGCAGCCAGTGTAATTTCCCTACAAAGCCTAAAAATGCCTCTTTTTAGCGATACAGATAATCTTTTACCCTTTTTAAATCTTGAGAAATGTTTTTATGGGAGAAGGGTATTACAACAGAGGTTCTCTCCCTGGCTTTGTTCTTAGATACGCTGGAGCTCTTTCCCCCTTATCTTACTTCTTTGGAGGAGCTACTTATTTTCACTGTTTCTGTCCCCAAGTGTGCACGCACCTTACCCGTGGCTAACCAGCCCTAATTTTCACCTGCTCCCACTCCTCAGAACAACAGGTCTAGCGACAAAAAGCCAGCAATGCGAATTGTTACACTTCTATACATTTTTACTAAGAGGGAAGAGAACAGACAGCCAAAAATTTTACAAGGCAGCATGGCACGCTAGGATTAAAGGCCTTCGCAAATACTTTTCCTCCTCCTCCTTTTAATTTCTTAATTTTCTAAAGCTATGTAATCACCATATGAGGAAATAATAACTTTTACCCTTTGCTCCTCTCTGCTGTACTGGAATGACTTTTCTTTTTTTTCCTCCTCACAATATCAAAAGCAAGCACAGAGGTTACAGCTGAACTTCTGTTGACACATTTGATGCTAATTATTAATCCATGTTTGGCCCTTTGTTTCTGACAATCTACATCCAGTAGCAGAACGTCGCCAAGAAAATGAACAAAAAGAAGGCAGCATGCTGACGTTAGCCTGCAGTGAAGTTTCAAAAGCAGAAAAGATGTAAGCTAGGCAAAAGTTTCCTTAAGTAAACATTTCATTTTCCATTCCCTGTTTCTAAATGCCATTACATATCTTATGTATACTTACTTACACATAGGGCATATCCCGTGCTGTGCCATTAAACAGTACAGTAAACAAAAGACTAAGAAATTAGATTGCACAGTATTTAGAAATATTCTACATTTCCCTACTCAAAAAAGCATTTCCACTTTCAGGGAGGAAGGTTGCCACCAAGGTCGAAGCTCTCTGCAGTCACTTAAGCTGGGGAAACACCTTGTTGAGAAAATCATGATCTGATTTTCAGAGACTACAAAAGTACAGAGTACAAAAAATGCTACAGTTTACTTCTACCAGTACAGAATTACCAGTATGAAATACTAGCTTGGAAACAGGATAACAACTTTTCCAACACAGTAAAAGGATATCTGCTTCACCAGAAAAATGTACAGAGAAGAGAGAAGAAATGTCAGGCAAAAAATGCTAAGACAAAGTTTGTGGAAGAGAAACCTCAAGAACAGAAGTCTTGAACACTGTGTGTACATTAAAGCTCTGATTTAAGAAGTAGACTACATTTATGTACGTAACTGAATAGTACAATTCAAATGGGGTTTTTTTACTATGTATTAATTATTTTACAGCACATATAGAATTGGAAAAAAAAGAATACACAAAATATGAAAGCTATCCTCAGTTATCTGAGGACATGAACAGATTTCTGTAGGCTTCTTACCTGCTGCCATCACACTGAACACTGACTGCTACGAAAATAGGACATTACCAAGAATGAGAAAGGGCTAGCTAGGTCACACATCAAAATAAAGTCCTTAAAGGGTGAAAGCCAGCATTAGTTCCCTTCTAAGTATAGCTAAAATTCATCATATGATAGCTCAAGCACATGAGCCTTTAAGGACACGTAGACAAGCACTATTTTCATCAGCAACTATCAAGTAAGGCATGCTTCTTAAGGGCCAATTTCAAGAAAAATAAATGGCACTTAAATAAAAAAATTCCTATGGAAACTTCCTCAGTTTACATTGTCTCCACTCCCACAAGAATTAGGAAAGCAGGTGGTAAACACGGACAGATCTAAACTGTTGGTCAAGCCTTACTGGGCACCACACACCTCAGAAATTGATGTGCCAAGTCCCACCACATTCTCCCCTGCAAACTACACTCACAGCTGATAGCGAATAAAGAACTGGAGGATTGCAAACTTTATCCTTCACTGAAGTCCTGCAGCATAAAACCTCACAACTTTGCATGCATCTCTCCCTTTGCTCAACTAAAATCAGCTCTCAGCTAGTTCTAATACAATTGTGGTATTTGTCTTTTGGTGCATAAATCACTCAGCAACAGTTGCTTTGGAATAATTACTAGGTAGGTATGATTACTGCTGAGATTCACAGTTGGTGGCTTTTTTAAAAAAAAACAGGTGGGGGCTTAACACGCTGCAGAGTATCACAACAGAGTCACCAGCCACTACCTTATATTACATGTCAGATACCAGAATACATTCTCGAGTAAGCGCGACAGAAACAGGAAAGGGGAACTAAGCCGTGGACACTGAAACTACAAAAAGTGGAATGCAGGTCTTCAGAGGTATGTGGCACTTCATTTGCCTTAGGGAGTTCACGCAGGACTTGCAGAAGCAGCAGAGGACTTTCAAAACCTACTTGGGGAACCCCTGAGAATTACAGCAGGGAATGCCTGACCCGCAAGAGATGGGAATATCCCTCTCTGTGATCTGCTCCCAGATGCAGGGAAAGGAGTAGCATAAAAAGCAGTCAGAACAGATTTCTTAGCACCGGTGTCAACAGCAACATTTTGTGTTCCACAACTAATGTGATTTTTGTCTCAAGTAGGAGGTGGCCTTTCACACAAGAGCTATAAAGACGCATCAGTATTTTCAAGGTGCCTCCCACCATCATCTCCCCATGAGCTCGGTGACACCCACGAATGCACGGCTCTCCGTGGCCTTTACGTCCCTCCGCTGAGAGCTCGAGGCAAGCTGGCCGCGCTGCAGGACGGGCGCATAAACCCCGACCCCTATATATGGTGACCTGGTTTAGAGTAGTGTATTTTGGAGTTGGGCAGTTTTTAGCTCATATCGAAATAAGCACAGCTGTGCATGTGAACGCCAGTCTATCACCTCCCCTCCCGAAGCATTTTGCCTGTGGCTGCTCTGCCCCAAAAAGCTACAGACACAAACCTTCCCAAAAGTGCCAATTAGCAAAGTATGTGGGAAGGCGAAACCTGAAGAGGCATAACATTTGGCAGCGGCAGCTCTTTGCTGAGAAAGCAAAAGCATTACAGGCTAAAAAAAACCAAAGCAAAACAAAAAAAACCCCACCGCTTTAAGAAATCCCACTTCGTTTTATTGACGCGCAGCCATGAGCAGTGGCAGAAGGAATGTGACGGGTGGGAGAACATCTGGTTCTCGGCAGCACACAGGTTGCTGAGGCAAGGTGGGACAGAAGAGCAGAAGTCGCGTCCTGTGCTCTCTAGACCCGTGAAGACACCAGCCAGCCCCTCCCAGAAGCTGCGAGATCAGCACGTATTTACGTTGCTGCAATAATAAAATAGCATTCAAAAGCAACAATGAAGATAACACATTTAATAAAATAATCTCCAGAAATCACAGCTACTCTATGTATATGAATATTATCTGTAAACATAAATTTCATCTTATTAAAAAGTGTTGATAAATACTGCACGTTAGTGTTGACTCAAGATGGAAAGAGACAACTGCTGTCTAAAGACGTAATTGATTTCTCCCTGTGAATGACTTTCAAGGCCTTAGTTACAGTAAAAATAAATACTGCAGAGTGAGTTTTGTGGTTAATTAGAAATTATAGGTTAATATCAGTTTGAAGGAACGACAAAATAAAATCAGAGAGACCAACAAGCAGCACCAAGGTATTTGGACACTCCTTCAGAAACATTATTAGTTTCATCCATTCATCCTGCAGAGTGAAATACTGTGGAAAGACATGTTTCATGAGCCACCGCGCTCCTCTGTGTTGTGACTCGCTATGAGGATGACAGATGCTCGAGATCTTTCCTCTGCACCCCTGAGAAGGGCTGGTCCTACCAATACGAACTGCTGCACGGCTGAGTACTGAACAGAGCTCATCTGAACAAAATCCAGTCGGGGCTACCCAACGCCATCCTCTCTCCAAAAACGGGACACACTCACTCTCCACAAACCACTTACAATTCGGCGTGGTATCACTGCGTGGTTGCCATATTGGCTTGTCTATGTATAAGCGACCTTTGAAAAAACCTGACCACCACAATGAAAAATAGCATCTCAGATTTCAGAATAACACCAAACCAGAGTATTTCAGAACACAAGAAGATAGTTTCCACAAGAAAAAAATGTTATCTCCCATGCACCCAATGGTGATCACATTTTCTACAAAAATTAGCTTTTTTTAAAAAAAACAAAACCAAACTTTCTTCATTCCAGAGAGTGACCTCATTAAAAAGCTTATGGTATCAACCTCTTCAGTGTCTAAAAACTGATTAATAGCAATAAAATTTCACTTTTAACATTCAAACCACAACACTTAAAACCTGTTTGTGTGATACTATTGAGCAATTACGTTTTTTTTTTTCCGATGTCAAGGCAGGTGGCTTCTGATCACCATCAGGTGGAACCTACACAGTTTATTCCCCAATTTGCCAAAATCTATCAATGGGCATAGCAATGCATACTTCTAGTGAGCAGCCACTAAAAGGAGGTGGGGGGGGGCGGAACAGACATCAGACTTCTCAATATCCTCAGGGCCAGATGTGTTTTGCACCAGCTCATAGTCACAGCATGGGTGGGAATTTGCATTATTTAGAAGTAGGAGGAAGAAATAACAGGAATAAAAGATTAACCAAATCTCCCAGTGAATGCGTTTTAATTATTTCCTGCCAACTCTCTCACACCAACCTCTAATGCTAGGGGAGATTATTTATTAATTTTATTGATTTATTGTCTTTATTCTTTACGTCCTAATCAGTCCCGCTCTTGACCTTACCAGATCTGCTGATTAAATGAAGGTTATTTATGTACATTACGAAATCAAAGCGTATCACATTGACTTGTGGCAGACTTGTGCTAGTTTTAGCAAACTCTTCAGAAAACTTCTCAGTTTCTACATGGGTGTAATCAGGCAAATGCTTCTGCTCTTGGCGAGACTACAGCTCCTGCCCCTACACCACAGGTGCTGCAGTAGACTGCCTAATATTCCCAACCAACGCAATTCACAGTAAAACAGCACCGGGAGATGTGTTGCAAGCCAAGAGGCATGCCATTTTTGCCAGGAACATTGCCTACATGAATATGGAGGCTCCTCAGCTAACAAGGGGCAGATTTAAAGGAATTATGAGGACGCCGTTTGATTTTCAAAAGGCAGGAACCCACTAAAGCAATTGCATCCTGTATAGAAAGTGATCTTAGGAGAGTTTGGCTAGGAACATGCTAGGTGTGCGTGCTACACCCTTACACTCCTAAAAGCCTCAGAGTTTTGACCCAAACACCAGTAAGATCTGTAAGCCTCCCCTGGATTTAGCGGGGGAGGTTCCACAGGAGATGGCAAAGGCGCATTTCAAGGGGTCATTACCAAGACCTGCCCCACTTCCAGCCTTCCCAGCGGGCTGCTCCCACGCGTCTTGCTGGTGGTCTGCACCACTAATAGTTTGCACTGCCGTGCCTCCGCGCCTCCAAGATCACAAGACCCCACAGCAGGCCCATTCAGAGAGTGAAAAACGCAGCGAAAAAAAAAAACCAAAAAACCCACAAGGAGACACTGCTAATTTAGTAATTGAGTAATCTGGTTCCCCTGACCAGCCTACAGCGCTGGGACCTGCTGAAGGTAAGTGTGCAGGGTGCTGCTCGCCCCGCATACGCCCCCACGCCGAAGCCTGGGCTGCCCCATCCTGCCCTCTGGACCAGCCACTTCCTTCAGCTTAAGCCAGCGGGTACCAGGAGCTGATAAACTAAAAGCTAACAGCAAGCGCCAAAGTATTATTCCCACCTATTTCACAGAATGTCACGGGGAATATTAACAATAGGTAAGTACAGGATGCACAAACACCCAACTTTCCCAGGCATGAGCAGTAAAAATGTGCCAGCAGTGACCCACGCCAACTGATAAGCAGCCGCTTCAGGGAGCTCACAGCAGAGTCAAGCCCAGGTTCAGAGCAGTCGCTGTGCGCACACTCTGCTGAGATCAGAGCTCCCACGTCAACAGCAAGGTTGACCCTCATCTGGGTCCATTTCTCAGTGAGTAACCCACCATGAACAAATGTTTTAACTGCCCAAAAATTCACTGATTGATCGAACTCTGTTAAGGGAGGCCAAAACTTTCAGACAAAATTTCTCTCCCCGGAGAAGAGAAGTCCTCAAAGCTGTAAACCCTAACTTTGCTACTCACTTCCTAAGCTTGGTCAGCCCCTCTTGGGCAAAGCATTCAGGAGTGATGACCAGCCCATCCAGCTGCAAATGACGCTGATATTTTGCAAGGCATCAGCATTTTCCACGGAGTAGTCTGACTCTCGATACTTACAAAAGGAAGAGGATATATATATATATACACGCATGTACATATAGAATCATAGAATCGTTCAGGTTGGAAAAGACCCTTGGGATCATCGAGTCCAACCATCAACCCCACTCTACAAAGTTCTCCCCTACACCATATCCCCTAACACCACATCTAAACGACTCCTAAACACATTCAGGGATGGTGACTCCACCACCTCCCTGGGCAGCCTATTCCAGTGTCTGACTGCTCTTTCTTTTTTTTCCTAATGTCCAGTCTAAACCTACCCTGTTGCAGCTTGAAGCCGTTTCCTCTCATTCTATCGCTAATTACCTGTGAGAAGAGACCAGCACCAACCTCTCTACAATGTCCTTTCAAGTAGTTGCAGAGAGTGATGAGATATATCTGTTCTCTGATCGGCCTGGAAAACAGGAGGTTTTCAGCACAATTTCAACTATTGAGTGCAAAGCTGGCTAAGGCAGTGTAAAAACTGGTGGTAGTATCAACCTTATTTACTTCAAAATGGTGAATAATCAACAGATAGGTAAAAGCACCACAAATCTCATTTCCCAGTATTGTGGCTCCTTCAGGAAACTGTGTGCACCTCTCGGTTCAGGCTAATTCAACCAGTATCGAATCAAGACAATTTCCTAAAAACCTGTGCTGAGAGTACCAAGCAGAGTTTTCTTTGGAACAACTGAATCTTCTCCTACAGAGGCTTCACTTCTGCAGGAGATATTGTATCAGCAAGACACAGCTGCACAAACCGAGCTTCCTTTTGCCCCTGGTCAAAGCACTGGCATTTAACAATTGTTCCTGTCAACAAATTCCTCCCCTCTTACTCACAGAAAATAGACTTGGCTTCAAGCACACTCAGCCCAGTGGTTACGGCATAATGCAAACCAGCTATTACCCAATTTTCTGTAACTTTTATATTATAGCATGTATGTATTTCCATTTATCTTTGGTAGACCACAACCTTTTCATTGGCGCTGCTAGCTCCCTTTAAGGTCATCTGTCGCTCGAAGTTGGGAGGAGGGGCTGAGGTTTCCGTTTGTTTGTTTAGTACCGCAGTGTGAAACAAATAGCAATGATTCTTAATAAGCACCCCTAGGGAACCAGTTTTCCAGACATATTGCCCTATAATGGTCACAGTGTGAATATTGTACTGCGGAGTCCATGAAAAAGAAGCAGAGCAGAAAGGGTGTGTGGGCGGGCAATTTATTTATTTATACTCTATAAAGCAGAGGAGAAGAAGTAAAACATACTAGCTTTGTTGCCCTTTTCCAATACCAGACAGGCAGAGAAAAAAGGTTAGTATGGGGCGAAATCTGAAGCATCCTTTCTTATTTATTTTTTTTTAAACTTGGACATGCTGTACAGTTTACGGACAAACCCAACTTTACTTTCTTCACCCGGAATATCTTTCCTAACTTTTTCTATGAAACCTATCGCTGCTGATTCACTTCAGAAGGACGGCTGGACACTTACACAAATGTGCACTAATGTGACCACACAATATATTGTGGCTCTAACCTCCTTATCTATCTCAAAACAAGATGATAAGATTAGAGATTGCTTTATTCTGTATTTAATTAAGAAAAATCCTAGCCATTTAAAAGAAATAATGCAGTCTCTTACCATGATGACAGCTGAATGCACTGCACCTTTCGCTAAATCAGAACATCAGTTAGTCTAACAGTTTAGCAAAAAGAGACATTTTGTAAGCGGTTGCAAACCTGATTTTGTTAGTGGCATGGAAGATGGCAACTTCCAGCATGGCTCTGAATTGTGGCAGAGACGCATCTAAGGGGGGAGATGAAGCAGGGGGGTGAGAAACCCGGCTGGTACCCTGTTGGTACCACAAACTGGTACCGGCTCTCAGCCCAGCTGCTTGCAGAACTGCCAGAAACATGAGCTGAGGCTGCGATCACAAGCTGTTGCTTAGATGGGGCATGCACCTTCAGGGAGAGCCTGATCTTTGTCTATGTTTTAAGTTATCTCCTACTTATAACAAGAGGGCCCTTTTCCAACCGCAAAGATTCCCTGCAGTAGCCAGATAAGAGTTTCACGTTCAAGTGGTAATTGTTTTTACATATTCCTCTAGCTTTGCTGCTCAGTCAAAGCAGAGCAGTTGCACAAGAACCTCCTCTGTAAAGCCCGTGCTCCTCCTCATTTGCCTGCCACGTCCTCCCACAGCTATACTTTAAATCACTGCCTATGAGGACAGAGCATCAGCATTTTGCAAATTTTCATTCGCGGCACTGCATTTGGGTATCTAATCCAGCCTATACCACACTGCAATTTCTGCCTGATTAAGAAACTTAATATTCAGAAATATAATTAAAAATAGGGAAAGAGCAATAGGAAATAGAGAAATAACTACTCATTCCAATAGCATACATTTGTGGATAAACTCTCAGCTGTATTCAAATTAATGAATAATCCAATGTGCTACATAGCAGACATCTGAACAAGACAAGCAAAGAATACGGACCCTGCAAACAAGGAAATTAGAGTTGTTTTGTTAAGCATTCTGACCATTTTATTTCTAGTCAACTGGCCTTAAGGATTAAAACATTTTTGCATTCAATAAATTGGAAAGGTCAAGAACTTCAATTAAATAATTTTATTTTTCCCAAACCTGCTTGCTTTCTTCTCAGTATTGTTACAAAAAGAAGGTGCATTTTTATTTGAAAGCCTTTGTTATACAGACACACGTAACACTACATGCATTACTTAGCTTTTGCTTAATGGATGCCAGCTTTGATAGTCTGCAAGCCAAGGTTCATTCCTTCTGTTGATTGTCTCCTTTTTGTTTTTAATTTTATCTTTCATACTTTTATCTCACGCAGCTAGTACGAGTCTGAGAAAGATGCTGTCACCTCAGCGTAAGAGCATCTGGATACTGGCTGCCTATTTGCAATTAAAAATTCCATAATTCTCTCTCCTGCCAATGTAATTAACTCGGCCTTAAAACCTTTCTGACAATCAGACTCAAATCACTAATTTTAATTTCTTATTTGTGTTACATATAAGAGCTAAAGGACAGACCACAAATGCCTAGTGAAAATTCACTTTTGTGTATCTAGGACAAGTAAGTTTTCCACAGAGGCGCCCGCACGGTGCTTTTTCTACTCAAGCTACCTCTTGTGCATAATTAGAAAGTTTCTTACACTTGACAGCATTTTTTTTTTCCTAACTCAAAATAAAAATGCAAGTGGATGTGTCATTGATTATCTTAGGTTTCTTTCCAGGACAACCCCTTCTCTCTCTGGGTAGGCAAGTCTTGCTAAGAAGAAAAATGTAGGAGCACAAACTCCACCATCTCACAGACAGAGGTGCTTTGCCATGAATGGCTTAGAACATGGAACTTTACTTTTTCAAGCATCTAACAGGTTCGTGATCACCTACTCAGAAAGGAACTTCAGATACCAGATCTCAATTAAGGTCTGCCCTTCAGTTTCTTTCAATGTAAAGTAGCACTACTATATTTCAATAAAAGACTGCCCGCATTCACTAGGATTTTACTCTCATGTTGAGGCTCAAATTACAGGACAAGCATTTTGTTATTTAACTAAGTTTATCTATTGTACTTGATATTTTTATATATAGAAGGATGCCATATTTTTCTTAACTGCAGGTTAATTTTGATAGTTCCTTCAAGATACCTGCACTTGATACACCTATTTATCCACCGCTACCCCTTGGCCAGGCTCCTGTCATCAGAGCCAATAGTCTTAGCATACTTCTCAATATTTAGCAATTGTCCCTGTTCCTTCAGCAGAATCCTCCTCAGGATTTACATACGCAGGACAATAGCAATGCGCTTCTAAGAGTGAGTAGATGAACACTCAGCCCTGCAGGACTTCAGCTCTTCTGAGATGTAAGAGGAGGAAATGAAAAGCAGAAAAATGCAGTAATTTGCACCTCTGAGAACGGGCGCCTCCTACCAAAGCTTTTCAGACCTGGAATACCCATTCCTCCTCAACATGGATGTGTGGCGGATAAGTAGCGAGAGGTGCTTTTGTCATCACTACAGAGTGCTTTTTATGCTGAATACTGTTTATGATCATTCTTATGATTTTTGCAAATAAAACAAGTTTCCCAAAGAACTAGCCACACTGCCATCTACTGCAAAGAGTTGCTTTAAAAAAAAAAAAAAGTTTTAAACTAGCAGTTTCTTTTTAAGTGAGAAGGTTGCCAGTGTGTTTCTCGTATACACCAAAAGGAAACACCTATACAGCAAAAGGAAATAAGAATTGAAAACCTCTCCTCTCCTTTCTTTACAAAGGCCAACACAGGTATCTCCTACTGTTGTAACTGTAGACCACAATACCCAAAGATCTGAGATGAGGGCTGGGAGGAAAGAGTTGTTCACAGACAGAAATGAGAGTTTATTATTAAATCAGGTATTGGAAACAGAAGAGGTTTTTCTGCTCCCTTTTTAATAAGCACATCAATTATACAGAAACCAGGGTGTGTCTGGGAACCTAATGAAATGCGCCCAGCGAGTGTCAGCCCACGGGGAAAACGCGCAGCCTCACCCCAAGAGGGTGGCAGATGTTACGACAAAATTACTATTTGCCTGTTACACTAATCATTGCGCTACGTCTGCAGCCAAAGCACCGCTGGCTGTGGTTGCTGTCAGAAGCAAACCGTGCAGGACGAGGGTTAGGCAGCTGCTTCCCGCTGACGGTTTGTGAGGGGACAGGAATGAGTGGCCAAGGCAACGAGCGGGACCCTGGGCCAAGTCTCTGCCCCAGCTACCTGCCAAGGACGAGGCAGAGCTGCAGGATGCAGTGCTGGACGTGCCCGGCCAGCGCAGCCAGGTGCCAGGGCATCGCGGGATGCTGAGGGGTCCACGCTGGCTATTTGTCCTTCTTTTGGGACGATGGAGAAAATCCTGTTGCCAACTAGGTATTGAGTCTGGTTGTTTCAAGCACCACTGCCTCGTATCAAAATGCCACTTTTTTTTTTTTTTTTTTTAAAAAAAAAAGGTGCACCTTTTTAGTCTGAGTTGTTACTTAACTAAGGGATTCTTGTGGCTCTAACATTTAGCACCCCACTTACATTGTTACGTGCCTCTATTCAGAGAGGGGGAAGATGCAGCTCCTCCCAGAAGCAGGAGTCAGAACTTCCAGTAAATGCTGTAACTTACCCACTCCAGAAGTCTGCCTGCTTCCCCCCATCAACCCATAAAGAGAAAACAACGAAACGCACCTCTTAGATTAACTGCCCCAGTTACATGATGTTAAAATCTGATTAGGTCTGCATTTCACTTGGGGTATAGCGCTGCCTCTGCAGGACACCTGGAGGCATCCAGTTTTTAGCAGTTTTGAGTTTTTCTAGATGAAAAGCAGGAATGTGTAACACCCTCCTGCAGTAAGGTGTCTGAAAAAGATACCTGTAACAGTGAAAAAGAAAAAAAAAATCCTTAAATCAGCACCCTGTTCACTGTCATTTTTATTGTGTATTATGCCCTGGATTAGTCATCAAAATTATACCAGCAGGTCTGGTGTCCCACTAAGCCTGCCTACCCGCAGCTCTCTGGCAGGACACTTGCATAGTTACTTTGCTCAGCACCTCTGAGAGAGGAATCCAAATGGTTTTCCTGCTAGGAAAAGATGACTCCCCTCAGAAACAGTCTTCTGCATGAGTTTCTTTTCCACCTTGGGGCTGGAGACCTCGAGAGCAGTGATCCAGTGATGCTTGCTCCCTTAACGGCACCCCAGAAGAGAATGAAAAGTTCTTTGGTTTTGTTGTAAAGAAACAGGTTCCACCAATTTACAAGAAACACAGAGGTGTGGAGTCTAGAGCTTTTTAAAACAACAAATACTTTGCCGCTGGCACAGTATGAAGGAGAATCTTCATTCTAATCAATTGCTATAATTCTTCTGTGTTGTGCCCTAAAAATCCTTGGAGGGAAAAAAAAGCACAGGAGCCTATGTACCCTTCCACACCATAGGAAGCCGTTGTTTTCTGCAGCCCTCAGCTCACCCGCACTGCTAAACAGCCCAGAGAGGCTGGATCAGCAACCAGTGGACATGCCCCAGTCTGGCACCTTTCTTTCAAGTGGAATTACAAAGCTTTTTTTGCTTGGTAATGGGAAGGAGTTCGCTCCAGGGGAGTGGACGGCGCTGCAGAGAAAAGTAAACTGGTCCACAGCAGAGACAGGGACCTGGCAGATCCCCGTCACCTTTGTGACCAGCAGACCAAGCCTTGCTGCGGGTGGATGAGGCAACGGTCACTTCTACCTACCCTTCTGCTGTCCAGAAATAGAAAAGCTTTGTCTAAAACTGAACAGATCCATTACCTACAGTTGAGCTTTTATCTAAAAATAATAAAAAAAGTCTCACCTTTCCCAACTTAGCAAAAAGTAAAGGGGGAGGAGGCTAATGGCCCAGCCTGGAAGACACCATGGTAAGTAAGATAACAGCTTTAGCCTACCAAAAGCCATCACCACCCATTACACCAGCTCCAGCGTCCATGGTGGTCATCTCTTACAGCCTCTCTCGAAGTCCCAGCAGTCAGCTGGTACCATGAATTCACCTTTACCTGCAGCTCCACTCTGCCATACCTCCTAGGTCCAGGCTAGCTGCAGCCCACCAGTCGCCACCTGGTCACAACCCAGAGGGACAGTAAGAGGTCACTTAGTACCCAGGACACTCCTCAGCGACATTTTACCCTGCCAACAAGTCGTCCTACTGAAAAGGTGATCAGCCATAAAGCTCGAGGGGGAACAGTCATCTGGTCTGGGAGGGAGGAGGACTTGGCAACTCCTTGGCCAGCTCACCACATTGGCAATTCAGGTCTTACCATGTGAAGGCAGAGCTGATGAGTAGTGACACTGATGATATCATGGCAATTAAGAGACTAAACCTGAGCGGCAAGGAAGGAGAGGAATTTCACCGACACAGAGTAATGTTTCCTCCTCCCTCCCACTAAAACAATGACTATCAAATACTATGAAAAAAAGAAGCAAGCCTTTGTTAAATATGTAAAACCCCTCACCTCTGCTAATGTATGCACAAACAGAACAAGATCTCCTTGATTCCTGCTCTCCTTCCTCCTCCTTGTTCAGCGCTAGAAATACTCAAAAGACTTCAAAATGGAAGACAAAAGAAATGCACTTAAAAGTTCCATGATCATATTTTTACCAGTTTAACAGCAAGCCTCTGGCAACAGCAACAACAACCAGGTATTTTTCCCAGTATTGATCTATTAACACAAGATTGGGCAGAAGGGAGAAATTCTGTACAATAAACCCCAACACACACCTGACATTTTCAGTATTTTTTTTAATTTAAATTTTGGTAATTTTTTTACTTACTGTTTCGGGTTTTTTACTGGTTTATGAGAGAAAATCAAAACTTCCATTAATGAAAATGTGAGCGGGGAAAAAATGTTTCCCAGGTTTGCAAAAACTAGAGGACGTCAGGTAGGATAAAAAAAAAAAAAAGTAAAAATGGGGTGCATTCACACAACATACAAACAACCCATGAAACTCCTTGCCACAGGACACTGACTGTGCTAAAAGTCTACATATTTAAAAACCTGATGGAAGAAAAATAATATGTATTTGTCCACCAAGGGCTACTGAAACAAAGAAATTAAAAAAAAAAACTGTGGCTTGAGGAAGCCCTGTACCACAAATTGCTGGAGGTTGGTGGCATGTTCTGGGAATGCATTACGTGCCTGCCCTGTTTTTATGTTATATTCCCTGGGCGCTTTTCTCTGGTCATTGCCAGAGAACAACCTGAACCCTGTGGACCTTGACCTGATCCACTACAGCCACACCTGCATAAATAAAACAGAATAAAGTGACAGAGGGAGAGCACCACTTCAGATAATTTCTTCCACTGGTAACAGCATTAACAGAAGTGGTTTGCAGTGACTGTGCTATTTTTAAGTATTCAATCTCTTCTTTTTATGGAAAAATGCATGCTAAACTCCCTGACTCTAGAAAGAGCCTAAGGATAGTGTGGTGAGCTTGCACTTCTCTTAAAGCTCTCCAGACAGCTGGCTTTCTGGTTTTATTTCCTTTAAAAAAAAAAAAAATCAACATTTAGCATTTTCAAACTATTTGGAAAGACATTTCAAAGGAGGCACAAGCTCTGTATGCTATCTCTGCAAACACATGCCAAAACTTATCCAGAATTGCTAACTAAATTTCAAAGGCATGGAAATATTTGACTAGCTCTCCTGTCAGGTTGTGCGAGAGCGCCCACAGACAGAACTTGTTTGTGGGGGTGTTGTTCATCTACAAATAGGGCATTTTGCTAAGAAATGCCTAGCGTAAGCCACACATTTCTTGAGAGAAGCCTGGCAAATCTAGGGATTATCACCGACTAGGAAATAAAGGCCCTTTTCACACCCACAGCACGTTGTGCTGAAAATTTGTTCTTCTCAGATGGAGAGGAAAAATCTGCCCACCTTCCTAATTAGCATGATTTATTTATATACACAGTATGTTATGAAAAACAGTGTTTGCAAAGGAGGCCATCCTGTTGAACAGAGAGAGAGAGAACATCCTTCAGGGCATACTCATGCAGATTTACACAGATATTACCTGATAGCTTAGTCCTAAAGCAGCCTGGCTCTTGAGAAAAACAGAGGCGCCTGCTGCCAAACTGCTGTGGCTGCTCACCCTCACGACTGTTACAGAGACTCCTGGGAACCTCTGAAGGCTGCTTTGTTCATTCTTGGCTTTTCTTCCTCACTTTAAGTTGTGTATCTTGATGATGACTCCATGCAGCACCTTCTCTGTTGAGCTACCTACTGCACACACCAGGGCTTTTGGCGAGGGAAGGGCAGAGCCCCGAAGGAAAGCCAAGCCTCTGCAGCAGTTTTCTGCCCAGAATATTCTAACATTTAGAAAGCAAAGCCTTTAATGTATTTCTTAAAAGATTGTTCACACAGGTTTACCAGGAGAGCAAAGCAGGAGTCCCAAACTGCAGCCCTCTGACCGATGGAGGCTGTCATGCACGGTCCTCCCTGGACACTTGTGACAAGCCCTTTGGGGACATAGATGTGCTTGTTTCCCGCGGGGGCTCCAGAGGCAGCTGCTCATCTGCCCACAGTTCAGCTCTGTGGGTAGAGCAGAGGGGCGTCGGGCAGCAGACCTGATGCGCAGTGTGAGATTCTCACCCAGGTATCAGTGGTGTCCTTGTCACAAATGCCATGGGCGAATATCTGGGTTTTGGTAACTGCGCTTACTGTACAAGCCCATGAAACCCACCTATACTCAGCTTTCTGCCCAGCTTGCCCCTTGTGGTTTCTGTACTAGGAGACAGGGAGGCTAGCAGGAGACTCTGATTAATGAGTCACATCCAAATCCTTAGACTAATTCTCTTGCCCATGATATTGAAGCCAATGCAGAACAATTTGTACGGTATTAACATTGTGCAATATTAATACTTTTTTTTTTTTTTTAACTATCCAGTGCAGACTAGATTAAGAACAATCCTATTTCCACATGGTTCAAAACTCTGGCAGTCCTACAGGGCATCTGACAGCTAATAAAGCAGTTCATCTACAGTATCTGTCTTGGCGACTGTACTTCTTCCTTAGACTCATTCAGCACGTTTTGGGAAGACTGACCAGGGACACTCCATCCTGTAAAACAGACAGAGCTGGGAGGGGTGGGAAACAGGAGGGTGAGAGAAGGGAGGGCGTACGGAGCACCCCTGGGGTAACACCACGTTAAGAGGATGCTGCTGAGCGCAACGGCATAGGCAATGCCCCACTGCAGCCAAAGGAGGCCGGGTGGCCCATGGAAGGACGTTCATAAAGACATGGTGCTTAACAGAAAGTACCGCGCAGCGATAAAAGCCACATTTCCTCTCGTCGGGTTTCTAGACCTGCTCTGCAAGCAAGCACAGAAGGGGACTCAGGGATGACACAACATTCAAAGCGCCTACCAGCCAATGCCTGTCGTGCTCGTTTGAGGCATGCCTTTGTCTGGAGCTCTGAAGGCACCAGGAATTAGGAACGGTATTGAAGCGGCAGGACAGTGCCAGCTCCCCTCCTGTGCAAGTGTGCCAGAGAGGGCTTTCTGTAACTCCAGGGATGGGATCCAGCCCGCTCTGGTGCTGCTGGACTGGGGGCAAGTACCACAGTATACCTCTGATTTACTTCTAGTTCCAGGCTGTAAGCCTCAGTCGTCCATAAATGAGTGCCAAGGTCTTCCCCCTTGTAAGAACATTTTTGGCAGTGTTGATAGGGATGGCTCAGAAGCCCTGGGAACTGTCCCACTATATATCACTGCCTTTAATGCGTGAAGTGAACCATGCTTCTGAAACCTTACAGCCAAGTTTCAAAACTTGTGACTATTTTGGAAGCAAGTTGTGCTTTTATGCATAAATACCAGGAGACAACAGAAAGGCTGTCAGAATTCTTCAAGAAGCCAATATATACACTCAGAGACAGTGCTTGGACACCACTTTTAACCTTCTAATTACTCAAAACTTGTACACACAGATATATGCAAAGCCCAATACAAAAAAAAAAAAAAAAAAAGGAAGTTTCTGTAATATCTGTCATTGCTGTCATCTAAAATCTAGAATGGCACTACCAAGATAATTCTCTTTATTAAAAGTCTGCAGTAAACACAGAAGAAACAATGAGTTTCAATTCACCTAAGCACATTAAAGCCACCAAATTGTCTTTCCTGTGTAGACAGAGTTCAGACTAATTTTTCCGTGATCACTGTGTGCCACGGGTCTTCTGTTTCCTTCATACATTATATGCATCTGGTGACAGGCTTGTAACAAAGATTTATTAAAACAGTCTCAAGCACGAAGTATAACACTGTTGGGATTAACACTAAATTCTCATAACAAAAGAACATTCCACCAGTGGAACATTTGTCCATTAGTAACGTGCAATGACTGAAGCCATACAGCAAACTCTTATTATCATCCTTATATCCTATGGAGAGAATCAAGTAACGACAGAGTACACAAGCTGCCTTTCAGAAATTAAACCATTTTGGCAGTGCTACATAGAATGTGCATGTGATGTGTATGTACTGTCACAGAAGACATGTGGGGTATAAAGTATACCAGATCCAGTAAAAAATGTGTACGTTTGCTGAAATAAAACAACGGTTAAGTTTATCTGCATAATGACTCTTGGTAAGGCACCAAGAACTCACAATAAATAACAGTATTCCTTGTAGTTTGTCTCCATTTTGCCACCGATACGCGATTCTCAGGATCTCGGTTTCTCTAAAGCTTATCTCCTCCCTTACAGAAACCCAAGCCAGCAGCCCTACTTTCCTTCAGCAGGACATTTGATACAAATGCTGAAAAGGAAAAAAGACCCCATTTCCTCCAAGACTTCTTCCTTCAAGAAGTGTGGCCTGTGCGTAGGCATGTGAGTTGCCAGGAAAACCATCATCTCTGCTGCCCGGACAAAGCGGGAGAGCAGAGCAGACAGCACAGAGTCCCCGTGCAGATGGCCAGCATCAGTCCTTAAACCAGGAGTCCTGCAACACACCTCAGCTGATCCCACCACTGGCTGCTAAAAGGAGAGGTCTTTCCAACCCCACCACTCTGCCTGGACCCAGCTGCTCCCTGGGTGCCTCACTGTAAGCTGATGAGACAGATGAACAGCTAGAAAATGTTGGGGTTTTTTCCCCCTGGAGTGCTGGTTTTATTCCCATTTAGTCCCCTGACCCTGCTCACATGCAGGCAGGTGGGCTGGTGTACGGGCACGTGGGGATGTCATGGAGCTGGAGTCTCTGGGGAGGGTTTACTCCAAATTAAATTTGGGTGGCACAAACACAGTCCCTCCCTCTTTGCCGGCCAGATCTCCCACCCACTCTTCCTTGTGCCAGTTCTCCAGATCACAATGGGGAATCCACAGGAAACTTGTGCCCTTCCTCCCTCCAGTGTCCCCAAAAAGGTTTGTTTGTCCTCCTTGCAAAGCACCATCAAGGCGCGTCAATGCTTCCAAGGCTTGTCCTTGGGCTCCCACAGATATCCAATCTGTGCAGGGATCTGTAAGACGTAGAAATAAAGCCTGTGGCTGTGCCATATTGTTGCAGCCTTGGGGAGCGGGGGACTATCACACAGAGCTTTGATCTTATTCCCCTCTCCCACAAATCTTCAGAGCAGCACCTGTGGCAGCACCCACAGCGTTGTGGCAGGCAGTTTCAGCAGTGTTTTCCATGCTTTACATGGAGGACAGCATCTAAAAAATCAGCCAAACCATCATGGGCAAAGCATATAACCGTGCCTGTGGTAATTATCGTGTATTTAAATTGTGATCATTATTCTCCAGGATTAATTGCCCAAGGAACGGAAAGGGACAGATTAGTCCACTCTATGGTTGCTCCAGCACGTTTGCACATTCAAAAGCGTGAATATCACCTGCTGCTTGGAACGGGGCTCCCTCATTTCTGTACCAGATCTTAATTGAAGGCACAAATGAGAAAACAGCTTGAATTTTGCAGCAGCCTTGCTCCACTTAGGAAGGAGCCATAACCCCCATTAGTGCTTACGTTACCTTATCAGCTCCTTCTTATCAAAAGGACACTTTTCATAACAAATCAGCATAATCATTTTTCAGTGCCTTGTAACTGACAGTAATACTGTCTCCAACCATTTTATAATCTCTACTTGTAGAGCCTGCAACAGAGCGCAGTTTATAAACAACGGAAGCAAACAGAGATAGGGCAGTATTTGCAGAGCTGTTCAGGATACTAAGAGCCGCCAGCTTTGGAGAAAATCTGAATTTACGGCCTCTTGATTTGTCCTACCTGCGGGACAGGACACAAACACAGCTATTGCCTTTTAAAGTTACCCTGCGCGTAGCTTGGAACGTATCTACCGTAACCGAGAGCCACCTAATGGACACTGCCGGCTACACGGCCACGACAGCCAGTTCTAGCCTGGAAATAAACTTCTCCTTTCTACAGTAGACATAGGATAACTCCCTGCTCCTGCAGAGCTGTCATGGGCTTGGTGACTTTGGGAACTGTGACCTCAAAATCTCCCGAATTCCACAACAATCTTCTACTCTGGAAAACAGACTCACACCGATTAAATGACATAAGCATACCAATAGCTTGCTGACAAAAAAAAAAGTTGATTTTCTTTCTAAACATGCACATTTTTATATGCACAGAGTGTTAGAATCAAGAACAAAATAATCCCTTGCATCCCAAGAGAGGAGGGAAAGCAATCAGACTTAAGGTGTATTAATAGCTATTAGTACCCCAGACAGAAGTGCCTGAAAAACCTCTGCATGGATTCTAACTTTTCCTTATCACACAGGAGGAAAGAAGGTCACGGGTGCCCAAGATTAACTGTAGTCCGATGAAAACAGTTTTTACTGCTTACAACAAAGGAACAAAAGAATGAACCCATGATCTTGAGCACACCTAAAGGTCTTATCTCTGCAAGACTATGTTTATGGACTGAAGCATGAACAGCTACTGCCTCCTAAAACGAAACTGAATACTTCTACATTTCACTCTCCATTGCCTAAGAATTAATTTGACTTTTGCAACTGCACACTGAAACACAGCATGCAGCATTTACCTGAATTCCTCTGCGCGAAGAACAAAACAGTGAATGTCAAAACAGAAAACAATTAAGACAAATTACCACTACCATGCAGTTCTGTCCTATTCCTTAGGTAGGTTCTCCCTCTGAGTCTTGCTCAACTGATTCATTTCACTAGCACAGTAGAAATCTTTCTTTCATCAGGTTAGCTTTCTGCTGACCAGCACGCTGAATTAGCGCTGCTCACTTTCCAAAGTGTGCAATTTTCCTGCTCTCCTTGTCTCTCCAGGACACAACTGTCCATCCCCGACCCAGACTGTGAGATTTCTCCAGCGGAAGAAGAACCTGCTGAAGGAGAATGCTGTATGCAGAATTCACACGCATGCCTGCCTTCCCTGGTTTCCCTAAAGAGGAGTTTTTTCTAGTATTCCCCCCCTTCCTATGACCCTTCCTCCCAGATCTGCTCCTTCCAAAACTACAGTGCAATACAAACATGTAGTTCCTGCACCAAAATCCTGCACTCTGTAACAGGAATACCTACTCTGTCCAAAAACACAACTCTAAACATATGCTAAATATTTACAGGGAATGCAAGGCCGTTCTAGTTTTTAAATCCAGTGCTAAAGAAAGGTATATGTTTTAAAACCTCAGGAACTCTGAGGTTGTCAGTAGGGTAGGATATACAATTGTTGGGCCTCATCAGTAAGTTCCAGAATATGAAACAGCCTTGCAAAAATCATGAATCACTGGCCATCCGTACTCAGGTACCGTCACCCAAGGTCTTTCACCCCCCCAACCCACTGAAAAGCTGACCACCAAGGCTGACCTCCCAGAGCAGTGCTCCCCTGTCTTTGCAGCGTGCAGGGCTGAAGGTGCTCAGTAAACACTCGGCATGAAGCTGCGGGGGGACAACTCCACACACGACCAACGCAGCAAAAATTTTACTGAATGCTGAAGCCAGGTGATTGATTAAAATCTGCATCTATTGCTTTCCTGCAGTTGTTTTGTGATATGGTGTACTAAGAGAGATAAGGTACTAATACAGCTCTGTGAATGCCAGCTCCTTTAACTTATTTGTTAGTCCACTTCACGGCCACCGATTCTCACTCTTCTACAGGGAACGCTGGCAAAATATCATGCTGTAGCAATACAGGTTGCCCAGAGAAGTTGTGGATACCCCATCCCTGGAGGTGTTCAAGGCCAGGCTGGATGGGGCTTTGAGCAACCTGGTCTAGTGGGAGGTGTCCCTGCCCAGGGCAGGGGGTTGGAACTTGTGACCAGCAGAAGGAGGGAGGTGATTGTCCCCCTGTACTCAGCACTGGCGAGGCCACACCTCGAGTATTGTGTCCAGTTTTGGGCACCTCAGTACGAGAGAGATATCGAGATGCTGGAGCGAGTGCAGAGGAGGGCAACGAAGCTGGTGAAGGGCCTGCAGAATAAATCTTATGAGGAGCGATTGAAGGAGCTGGGACTGTTTAGTCTGAGGAAGAGGAGGCTGAGGGGAGACCTCATCCCTCTCTACAACTACTTGAAAGGACATTGTAGAGAGCTTGGTGCTGGTCTCTTCTCACAGGTAATTAGCGATAGAACAAGAGGGAATGGGTTAAAGCTGCAGCAGGGTAGGTTTAGGCTGGACATTAGGAAAAAATTCTTCACACTGGAATAGGCTGCCCAGGGAGATGGTAGAGCAGCCATCCCTGAATGTAAAGTCGTTTAGATGTGGTGTTAGGGGATTTGGTGTAGGGGAGAACTTTGTAGAGTGGGGTTGATGGTTGGACTCGATGATCCCAAGGGTCTTTTCCAACCTAAATGATTCTATGAACTAGATGATCTTTAAGGTCCCTTCCAGCCCAAACCATTCTGTGATTCTATGAATACTCATGATATAACACAATTATTGAATCAGAAGGCCTTTCCAAAGCACTCAGTGCCGAAAATACAAGGAAGAGAGAGATATTATAGAATATACAGAGGAAATAGAAGAAAAATTTAATAAACAAAAATCTTTTACTTTTTTTTTTAACCTAAGTTCTCTCATAAGGAGGGAGGAGCTAGCTGCAGCAAAACAACAAATAAAATCCACTTTAAATTTCTGGCGTTCTCAATGAAGCTTTTTGCTTTTCCAAAGTTATTCATTCCTCTAGTCCAACCATTGTATTTATTGAGGTTTACAAAGACAGAAACAGCTGTAGGCTGTACAGATTAACTGAGTAACAACACATTCCCTACTATAAACTATTTTTAACCACATCATTACTGCAAAGAAACTCATATAACTTACATTTGACATTTACAAACTAGTGACAAACCAAATAACTTCTATAATTTTAAACATTTTTCTTTTTTTCAGTTCCTCCCGGGCCTGATCAGAGACAAGCCATTCCCTGTCTGATGAGGTATCTTCCCCACTGCTAGTAACTCATACAAAATACAATGTTTTCTACGTTTTGCTATACTTTTTTTTTTTAATAACTTATGGTGAACTGCATACCTCCTTATGCATCTGTTTTTCTCACTTTGTCTGAGAATTGTTCCACAGAGCAAGGGGCAAGGAAAGCCCCACTAAATGAACCTTTACCAGATATGTGGGGGAAGTCACCCCATAGGCACAAAGTAATATTGCACCACTGGAAACTACTTTTGACTATGTTGGCTTCCCCCCCCCCCCCAAAAAAATTACTGGAATGGGAGATTAATGGACTAGGACTGATTTAATGTTTATTTGAATTAAAATGCTACCTAGATTTTTAACTTTCAGATCCTTAATCCCTTTCTTCTCAGGCTCTTTATAAGCCAGTTGCTGCTGAAGTACTCGGTGGGTTCAACCTTCTATTCAAGTCCTGTAAGGAAAAATAGAAAACTATCCCTCACGCTTCCACAAGGTTGGTTTTCCACGATGATCCATACACCACTGTAAATGTTGCAGTGCATCAAAAAAGTCTTCAAAACTAGAACAGCATTGTGGCTCGCCATCTTCTCTGAAGTCCTGTTATCTCCTACATGCCCTTCCTTCACACCTGTCTTCTCTGTTTACAGGCTCCTATATTGTCTTTTTATGTGGTCCTGCCTGTATATTCATTACTTCTATATGAAGGGTACATGCATTTGGAGATGAAGGTTCAGAGCGCAGAGTTCTCTGGATAACAACTGCTGTCGTCAGCTCATACCTGACTTAAATGAGTTATCTGTACCATCAGCCTCTGACAGCCTTTTCAGAAGTGCCCTACCCAAGAATGCAAGATTTTGTAGTACTATATTAGGCAACTCTTAATCACCTAACACAAGAGGAAGCATGAAAGTCAACATCTGAAGCTCTTTACAGCTGAAATAATGCTCATGATATTCCTTTCAAAATCTGGGCTTTAAAGCTTTTGTTGCTCAACAGTTTAGTAATCTCAAAATTAAAAAACAATTACCCATCTCTAAAGCACATGCACCAGTCTTTACACAGTTAATATTTAAGTCACTTTACATTCAGAAAACGCTGTGCAGGCAGGTTAGCACCACAGCTAATGGTGGGCTAGCATGAGTTAAGCAGATGCTCTTCTTCTGAGGGGAAAACCTGATGCAGAAGAGGTACCCAAGGTTGCACAGTGAAGCAGCAGAAGCAAGCTGCTTTTCTTCTCTCAATTCCTTCAGGCCACAGTTCATTGCCCATGCACATCACCAAGTTCTCCTGAGTATGTAAGGCTCCTTTGCCTTCAAAAGTCCTTGAACTTCTGAGCGCCTTTTTTCCTAGGTGTCTAAAGAGAAATCCTATTTCCAACACAGTCCAAACAATTACTCAGTGACCACTGAGAGATCATAAATTGTTTCAGCTACCTCGCAGAGGACACAACGCCTCAGTAACCCCCTCTTTCTTTTTAACATAAAGAAAAATTGCTTGTGCTGTCCAAAAGGAGATTTCAGTTTTAAATAAATTACTGATTCTTATTTCTATGCATTTTCAATTAAAAGCCAATCCCAGTCAACCAACCTCAGCCAAGCCATGCTATTATGCATTTAAATCTATGCTTACCTGCTTAGTCTGATCTCAGGCACGACTAAAAGGAATTTTACAGGCACGTTAAAGTGCACAGCCAAGAGTTAAATAAATATAGACACATAAAATAATGAGATGCATATTTCTGCTGCAAAGTTACACTAAACAAGCCAAACTCCTCCCTGAATAGAAATCCCGTCAATTACTGACCTTGAAAGGTAGTCTCCTGGCTTCTCTATTTCTCTTTAAAACATCAAGAATCCTGATGAAATTTATTTTTTTTTTCCTTTTAAAGCAGAGGTAAGTCAGTGCTTGATATTATACTATAGAATTTGGAGCAAAACAAAGGGAGCAGTTAACTTGAAGTGATGTGACCAGTTTGGCATGGTAGCATTACTCACAAATGAGGGACAACCTGGCAGAAAACACTTTCCCTCTTTCCTACAATTTTTAATTTGGCCAGAACACGCAATAATCCATACTTCGCTGAGGATCAATTTAAAATGAGATGTCTTGCCACTCTTTTGAATTTGGCACAGCAACTCTTTTACCCTTTGGGAATAATGGACACATTCCAGGAACTCTGAAAATGGATTTTCCACCGACCCTTTTAAAGTTATTCTGAAGTTGAAAAATTGGTTCAGAAAAATAATAAAAAAAAGTAACATTACCCGTTTACCTCTCAGAATTAACTTTGAGGTTTTTGAGGAATATTTCAAGCACAAGTAGCCATTAGCCTTTCAGCAAAGTCAATGACAAATTTTCCTTTTACACCCCGAGGACTGACAGCTACATTCAGCTATAACACCTCCTTGATGCCTGTGCCTTCATCTGTCTCACACGCTCGTGCCATTTTTAGCATCTGAACCTGCATGGTGATCTTTGGGATGCGACAGCGTTTATCTTTCCTTTGCATCCTTCTTTATCAGGGAAGATAACTTATCATTGCTGATGTATCACTGCTGTGCGGATGTCAAAACACTTGAGGCCAAGGGGAAGAAAGCAGAGAAAGCTGGAACGAAACCCGCTAAAGTCACTTGTCATTTCACTCTGAAGCAAACCACAGGCTCCATTCTCAAGGTGGTGGCTCCTAAAAAGTTGTACTTACCTCAAAACTATCTGGGGTAAAATTCTTTGTGTTTAAGACAGATTAAACCCTATCATGCCCCCTTAAAATGAAGTCCTCCAGCCTATTCTGTATTTTTTAACCTCACCTTCCAGCATTGCCTTTCCTATATGCACACTACAGGAAGCTTTCAGAACTGCTATTTGTCTAGCACAAAATAAGACAATATGAACAGAACAAAATGAACAATAGAAACAAAATTCTGCATTTTTCTAGTACAGTATTCTCGGTGCCCAAGAATATCCTACTTTAAACAAGAAGGAGGAAGGGTGAGGAACCTTGAAAAACAGCTTAGGATCATGCTGGATCCAAATGTTATTTACTCCATTTTCCATTTCAAAGCAAACTTCAGCACAAAAAAACAGATCGTGTTCCAGATACTTAAAGCTTGCAATGAGGCAACACATAACTGCTTATTCAATTATTTTGTAATTAGTTGGAGGCACAACCATTTTCCCAAACAACGTAGCTCAGTTTCTACCTACCCAAGCATTTCTTCTGCCATTTCTAACCACGTTTGTTTATACTGCATACAGTTTAGCCACGTTTGCATTGATGCATACTGGGAAAATCTGTGCAGCCATCCCTGAGCAGCATGGAAGGGAGGAGGAAAGGGGGAGGAGGAGGAGAACAGGAAAGCACCCTGAGGCTATATGCACTATAGATAGCAGATGGGAAACGCGCCTTGGCACACCACGTTTCATGGAAGCTGCAGGAGAGTTGCCAGCCAAAATGGTTCTTGGAAGAAGAGGGTTAAAAAGTGTTCTGCCCTCTGCAAAACAGAAAGGACTCATGAACTTCACTGTGGAAAGATAATCAATGGAGGCCTCTAGAAGGACAAAACGCAATCAGTTATCAGGACTACAGACACTTGGCAGGGACATAGCTCTTCTTAAAGCAAGTTTTGCAGAAAATTCATTACTTTTACAGCTGAAAGTTAGTTTGGGATGGGTATCCAGCAAACCCATTAAATGGTCTCATGAAGAATCAGTTTCTGTCACTGCAGATCCCCTCAGAGCAGATAGCAGCATTATTATCAATGGTAATTTGCCAAAATCAGCATGTAATTCATTATCCTCCCCAATCCTTACAAATTAGCGATGGGCAATATTGTGTACCAAAAAAAAAAAAGAGAAGAAAGCTGATTTTGTCCATGACGAGGCACCTGTGTTGCACAGGATGAGCATGTCCTGCAACCTATCCGGCAGAACCGGCGCTGGCACTCACTGTAGGCGGGCTGAACCACCTTCCGCAATAAGCGCTAATCCCACCCAAGGCTGTGCCTGGCTGTGTGGCAATGAATGGGCTGCAGATTTCAACGGTGAGGTAACTGGAGCACAAGGCACCCTGTGTGTTATAACCAAGACAGGTTTTACAGCCCCGATCAAACCCCCGGGAGAGGCTGCTGAAAGTCTGTCCCACCCAAACAAGTTTTATACACCTTTTTGTACCAAGAGAAGGGAGAACGGAGAGTTTTCTTCCCCTTGTAAGAGAGCGTGCTGCAACCTGTCACAGACAAAGCACTTGGCGTTACACCTGGGTGGGGATGGATGCGACCACACACATTTCACACTCCTGCCCCATGCTTTCAAAAAGAGAATATTTTAAAGGCAGTACCTTTCAAAAAATAATCGAAGGGTGTCCCCCACATACACACCTTAATTCCTGTGCTGGAAGAAAAAAATTCAACATCATATATTTTGACTCAGTTGAAAAGGAACTGGAAAGTAATGGAAGGTTGTCAGATAACTTTTGTTCACAAGCCAAGCCCACTTGCCTCACCAGTTTTCATTTATACTGACTGCTAGGAAAAGTCTCTCTATGTTTTCCCTTGGGGAAACTAAATTATTTTTTTTTTCTTTTAATTAATGACTTTCAAGTCCTTTTGCATCATGCCATTCCTGCAACACCTGCACCAGCTGTATGGTATTAGAGTCAAACACAAGTTTTGTTCCATTTCTTTTCCTCATATTTTTAAAAGCCACCCTTGCAGGGGGTAGGAAAAAGACTTTGCTGCAGCTGTCCCTGTATTTTGAGCTTGGCCTGCAGAGATCAGTCACGTGAAGCTGGTCTCTTACCACCTCATCCATCCCACTCTCAAGGCCTCCTCCACGATTGCTTTCCCAAGGATAAAGAATTTGGGATAGTGGCAAGCAACACTTAGGTCACTTGCATAGTAGATTTCTAATCTCAATAACTTTCTGAAAGTTGCTTGATCTTTCTGAACTAAGGCATATTTTGTTAGTATGAAGAAATTAACAAATGTCAAATCGCATTAAAGCTCTTTTGTGTTTGTTGGCCTACTTCTGATTGACTTCCAAGGGGGTAAATGAAGAGGGGTCAGAGTAACTTCATCCATGCACTGCCTGCAGAGAGTTCCCAGATGCAGAGAAGGAGAATCCATCCCCACTGTACTTTATGATGTTGCCGTATCTTGCACTTTCTCATTACAGTATCTACTAACAATGCCAGTGAAAGACACTCTTTTAGACAAACACCAGGAACAAGGAATTTTCAAAATGGTATTTCACTACCAAAATATACTTGTTTCAGAAAAAAAAAATAAATTACACACGCACTCTCATACTCTAAAACCTCATCTGAATAGAAGGTTGTAAGAAAGCCGGAACTGTAGTTATATGGTTGAAGCTGCACACTTGCTCCAAAACACAGGTATGTCAATGTCTTTCTTCTGTAAGATCAAATCAAAGGTATCCTCTTCAACCAGCACAGAAATTTTAGCTGCTTGTATTATGTCAGAATTGCATAAACATTTAAACTACTGGGAAATTTGCCACTTTGATCAATCAAGTGACTTATCACAGACCTAACAGATGACCTATGGAAAACCTCCCATTCCCCTTCCACAACAGTTTTCCATGCATCAAGCAAGCCACAAAATTAAGGATCTTGAATATCAAAATAGTCGTCTTCAAGATATTGAAGCTTTCATTTAAATCCTCGCAGCTGCAAGACCCCTTTAAGATAAATGATTTTATATTAGCACTGAAGGAGTTAGAGATTTACCAAGTCAGTAAGAATTCACAACTTTTGCATTTTAATCATTTATAGCCACTGTATTTGATTTACCCCACAACTTCATCAGAAAGTTTTGAAGAATGAGTTATTCTCAATGTAAATCTCCAGCAATCCTCTGTCAATCATGTTAGTCCTTTCCCCGTTAGTTTTTCCTGCCTCCTGATTGAAATTACACAACCAGATTAATTACTTCATTACTTAATGACTTCTCACTTTAAAAGGCTGTAAATACATGGAAGGCTAAACTAATACACAACACTTCTCCATGGAATAGAGAAAAACATTATAAGCATCAGTATAGCTCAAGAAGATCAACTATAATCATACTTTTTACTCGCCTAACACTCTTAAAAGGAAAAATATATAAAAATATGTAGAGGTCTGAAATGCTATACCAAAGGATATGTATGCACACACATAAGAGAGGGAAATAAACAATTCCAGACTCATACAATATTTGCTTGCCACAAATTGTACATTCCCTCTGCTGTATTAGAATAACAACCTGTGGGAAGCTACCATTCCAGAAATTATACCTTAAAAAGAAGTTTCAGTGTTGGACATTTGTTGGGAAGCGAAGCGTTTGATACTTTTACTGACAAGTTTTATTTTTTTACTTATTTATTAATTTTCAGTGTGTTGAGCAGCTCATTGTACCTTTGTTCAGCTACAAGGAAAGAACTGTTTAGTTCACAGCATGGTTTTATATGCAAATTATATTCAGTAGACTCTCTACTCATCATAAGTGTCAACAGGGAAAAAAAAGGCATGACAAATTTAAGACTGTTGAGATTTTTCATAAACTTTGAAGGAACACTGAAATTACAAAGCATGCCTAACTCACTGTAAAGCATTTTCTCTAAGCATGTGCCAAATCATGTATATTAAAGGAATTTTTTTTTCTAAATCTGCTATGACAATTTATGCTCCATTTTCCATTTCTAAATATTTGTGGCAATTAAAAAAGTCCTGTTTCCTGCATACAGCCAAATTTGCTGTTTATACAGTCAAACTTACTGTTTGCTTAGCTGTCCCAGAAACGAAGCTTGTTTCTACCCTGTGGAAACACTTCCATTAGATTTAGTAGCGCTGGAGAAAAAAGCAAGCTTTCACCCCCACGCAAATCAAAATTCAGGAGGAAATTCAGAGTTCAAAATGAAGAGATATTTTACTGCCAATAGGGGAAAAGAAGTCTTAACAAATCAGCCAGCTGTTGCACTAACAACATCAAATAAAGAAATTGTGGAGCTTATTCTGCCCTTTATCAATAATGCATGGCTGCGCACAGACAATTTATAGCTGTTTTCCATCACTGGGTATTGTGTAGTACTAAATTAAGTCTACAAAATTCAAGGACAGTCCACCCACACAGCTACTGTAAGCCAGCCAGGCCACTTTGAATAAACATTTTAAAGGCATAAAGTGAGTTTTATTAGCATTCTGGGCCATGGTTCCTAGCGGACAAAGCAGCTCCTTTGAAAAAGTAAAAGTACATTTAGCAGAAGGAGAGATGAGTTACTCTTGTGTCGCACATGTAGAGAAATAGCAAAAAGGAAAAAAAACCCAAACATATACATGCAACAGCTCAAACCCTGAGTATATTAAGATTAAATTAAAACATGAAGCCAGAGAATTTGTTTTCTATACTAGAAACTGATTGTCAGTATCAGAAAATCCTGAGAGGTGCTGAACTGGTCAGGTTCTGACAGCAAAAGAGCTAAAAACCAAAGATGGTTTTGATGGGTTTTGTTTACACTTAGGTAGCTCCAAAGATTAATAGACTTATTTTCAATCCTTCACAAATCATATAAATCAGAAAAGCACACACGAGGCTTTCATCAAGATAAAGAACTAGTTATCGTACTGAAATCACCTCAGCAACATTTATGGCACCAGTAAACAAGTGAGAGGTGGGGTCCCTTCACAGGCCAAATTAACCAAGAGATGGTATGCCACAAGTTGGTTGCTTTCAGTCAATCCCACCTCTTCCTACCACAGCAGTCCCAGCAACCTGAATGCCTGAAACACAAGAAAGCATCAAGGAACTTGGCGTGCACGAGCTGGCCACCAGCAGCAAAAGGATGCAGATACCAGGTCTGTGCATCCAGCAGTTTTACCCAGGCTCTGCTCTGGCCAATGTGCCACCTGGGTCCTCCACCTGGGTCCTCCACCTGGGTCCTCCACCTGGGTCCTCCACCTGGGTCCTCCACCTGGGTCCTCCACCTGGGTCCTCCACCTCTTTGATTCCAGGTGTGGAGTCAGGTGTAATCAGCCACAACATGGACAGCAGCACCACCAGGAGGTGGGTCTGCGTCACATTGCAGGCTTCTACTGCTGTTTCTTTTATAGCCATGCTTCCCAGCTTACCTCTAAAAAAAAAAAATATTGGCAAGTACGAGGTTTGTGACAGACTTTCTATAACCAGAGCACTACTCCAGGCAGACCCCTCCAGGTCACTGGTAACTGGCATGACAAGATGACATCCCTGCCTGGAAAACCGATTTTCGTACAGTGTGGGAAGGTGGAGAATGTAGCGCAGCATGGCTGGGCGGCTTGGTGGCTTTGTGGCGTATTTAAGCACAACCACAACTAAGAGCAGGAAGGATGCAAGAGACAAGACTTAAGCCACATTTGCTGCAAGTTGGGCTTAAGCCCAACTGTGGCTTAAGCCACATAAGCTGTAAGAAATATCTGGCCAAACAAAAAAACATGACTTCATTTATCATGCAGGTGTGAAGAAAAAAATCCCACAATGTGGATCAGTGGTATTTGGATTTGTGGACACTTAATTTTCTAGTTATGGTGTATACTACTGTATAGCAAAGTGTAACTTCACTTACAGTAGGCGTGCTGTCTCAGAAGTCAGATTGCCTCTGCAGATGCAAGTATCTTACAGAACTCTGAAGCCAACTAATCAGTGTGTAAAACTCTGATTTGAGTGCTCCAGGGAGCCCAGAAAATTCAGAAACTGAAAAGCCAGACTTGACTAAATCTTCTCACTACATTGCTGTACCAGGGCAACCAACCACCAGCCTTCAGTGAAGCTGCTTCACCCCTGTGCAAGCAGAATCTGTCTGCTCTGTCCTACAGGCAGAAACTATCTGAGATGAAGTTGTACTGAGATCTAGTCATGATTTTTTGTAAAATCTTTTTTAAGTTAAGATAAGCAGAAGCCCCAAAATACTACGGCTTAAGACTTAGCTAAGGAAAGCAACTGCTGGGTAATTGTATTTTAACCTGTTAGAAATGCAAGTTTTTTCTTCAGAGGGTTGGTTGGGGTTTTTTCCATTTAATAGGTTGAGTTTCTGCTGTGAAAAGTGAAACTGCTGTTTTGAAGTCTGATGAGATCGTAATAAAACCCTTGGCTAAATCAAGGTTACAGGACACAGCTTTGAGAAAGCCACTGAAGCAGCCTTGGCTTTATAAATGGAAATTAATAAGCTCATTGCTTATCTCACATTGCCAAAGTCTGTGATCCAATTAGTGCGCTGCTTTAATGACCTGCACAGGGATCACATTCAGTGAAGTTCAGAGACACACAAAATGCTCTTGGGTTCTCTCCACGGAGTGTGTCGCCTCAGAGGGATGCTGGCTTCGTAACCCACAGGCAAAACGCACTGAGGTGGTCACATTAGTATTTCGAAGTAGCATTTATCTGTACAAATGCAAAATGCCTTTAGCACAGTGAAATGTTATTGTGTTACACACAATCATGGGCACACGTGATCTTCAAACGCTGTATTTTATGAAGAGAAGTTGAGCCCACTTCTCCAAAGACTTGCTAAATGAGTAGCCCGAGTGTACTGACATTTAATTTGTAGTACCCCTCCACAGCGATGGCTATTGTAATTAATGCCTGTACTTTCCTGTCCTCCATAACACCGAATTACAGCCCAGCACTACTCAAATGTACAGTGGGACCGTTTGCTATGCCACCCGGTGTAAGGATATGCGAAGTGGTATATAACTTGAGGTGTACTTAAATTCAGAGCATCTGAGAAGCCCATCTCTTCATTGTTCTCCTATTGGTAGCCACAGCTTTGCGTCGAGAGCTGGCAGAGGAGCTGCCTTTACTGTCCATTTCTTAGTGACTGTACATGGTGCTACCGTGCTCTCTGAGGAGCCACCAGGCAGTCAGCAATCATCGCTACTTTGGCTCCCCAACAGCAGATACAAGTCTGCCCTGGGTTTTCCAGCCTTTCTGCAGTCATCCTCTTCCTCTCTGCCTGCAGGCGTTTCCTTATAGCCTCCTCCCCTCTTCTCCCACCCGGTACCTTGCACGGCCACCCGTGCACCCCACCAGTCAGCCAGGCTGTGACTACACTAATTATAGAATCATACAATCGCCTAGGTTGAAAGGGACCTTTCAGATCATCGAGTCCAACCATCGACCTAACACTCACAAAAACCATCACTACACCATATAGCTAAGCACCACCTCCACCCATCTTTTAAATACCTCCAGGGATGATGATTCCACCACTTCCCTGGGCAGCCTGCTCCAATGCTTGATAACCCTTTCAGTGTAAAAAACATTTCTAATATCCAACCTAAACCTCCCTTGGTGCAACTTGAGGCCATTTCCTCTTGTCCTTGACGGACGTCTGCTGCAGAGCACCGGGCAGCCACATCTGGGGACCTATGAGGGCAACCTGAGAGTCCCTCTATGCATATATCCACATCTCCTTCACTTAGAAGCCCATGCTTGGCTGAGGCTGCACACTTCTACAGCCAGGACATGGCTGTGGCACCCAGCCACACAGGCACTGGGACAAGCCTAGTCACCATGATAATAAGTTTCCTTATTTAGCCTTTTCTAAGCATTTCTCTTCCCTGCCAGCTACAGCCCTGCCTCAAGGCCCAGAAGCAGTCGTGGCTGCTTTCCCCCAACTCCTGCTCAAAGCACTCCTTTGACACCAGAAAAGACAAAAATTCACCTACAAGTGTTTTTCCCCGTGAAAAGAAGGCGCTCCAGAAGAGCAAAAGGCCTGGTAGGCCCAAGTGAAGAACAGCATCTTGCGAGGAGGGACAGGCACCGCTCTGTGAGCAGGAGCCCAGGGCCGATTCGAAATGTGCTGGCGCGAGGTGTGTTGAGGAGGCAGAGGCAGGCCTCCCCGTCACGTGCGGCTTAACACAGGTGCATCAGTGCAGCACCCTCTGCCCCCTCTCTGCACCGAGTTTTGTGCAAGAGACCCAAAGGGAGAGTCGGTGGAGTCAGGGTACACGCACATACGCAGACGCACGCGCCCCGTCTAAACGGCAAGTTCAGAGAGTAATGAAGAAAGGCAGGTGATCTGCTCTCCCACGCTTACTGAGTTTTGCAGTTTGGGAAAAACAGCCGATGCCCCATCATCTTTGGGATGACTACACTCAGTAGCCCTCTACCTGTCCCAACAGCTGTCGGCAATTCAAGGCCACATCTGTAAGCACAAGATTTACTCCGCACTCCAAAGCTGAACAAGCTGCTTGGTTTCACTCTGACCAAAGCAGTGAAGGCCGCACAGGACAAGAGTTCATCTGCAGTGAGCTCACCTAAATAGTGAAAATGGCCAAGAGGCTAAACCGTTCCTCTTCAAGAGGTGAGCTCAGTTTTAGGTGTGTCCAATCTCTCATCCGAACCAGCAGCACATTGCAGTGCACATAACAAGGTGACAGACTCCAAAAGGAAATAAAAACAAAAGCCAGCTGCCACTTCCAACAGCAGCTGTCAAACCTGAGGGAATCTATGAGTCAGTAGCGAAGAGAGCCTTTACACAGGGATTACCCATCTGGATTTATTTTATTACAGGTTTAATTCGGGCGCTCCCTTTAGTATTGCTCTTAACCCGGTCTGTATCTTTGCGCAGCAACATTTCTATGCAGCCCTGTCCTGCTGGGGTGCTTACACCCGGTCCCTGGTGACCGAAATGACTCTGCAGCAAGAGAAGACGGCGCTGTGTGCCGGGCATTGCACAGCCGTAGTCCCCGCACCACGTCTACCCTGTG
Organism: Alca torda; assembly: GCA_008658365.1. Lineage (NCBI taxonomy): Eukaryota > Metazoa > Chordata > Aves > Charadriiformes > Alcidae > Alca > Alca torda. The sequence continues at coordinate 29,351,516 of CM018101.1, read as the reverse complement.
GCCAGTCTACTGGACTGCTGAGAAGAAGCAGCAGCAGCACCACAGTGCCGCAGACAATCCAGCTGAGAATCCAAAAGATGGGTACAAAATACGGGTAATTACTTCATGAAACATGGCAGCAGCAGCTCCAGTCAAAGCAGAATGGTCACTTTTCTAGCTACAGTTGCTTTTAGCTTCTTATCCATATTTTTCCTGAGACAAGAATTTGTCTCAGCCTGACATCCTGTGGGGGCTGAAAACTAAATCTTTCTACTACTAAAACGTTACTAATACATAGATCAAGGAGTAAGGCATTTTAATGGAAAGGTACACAAGTACTTAAGAGTGTAGACTTGGTGATTTAGGAAAAGAAACCAGGTCATTTGTTCATTGCATCAATTTTTACCTTACTGAAGTCAGTGAATTTATTCGTAACTAACAAGTACTGATAATTGGGTCCAGTCTAAGACTCTATGTTTGTATGGTTTATTACAGAGCAAGAGGCAGGGCTTGGACAGTCTGTGGGACCATGTCTATTCTCTTCCCTCTGCTGCCAGCAAAAAGAAGTCACATCTTACCTTAAAAGATTTCAACAGAAGTTCCAGACCTCTCTTTTCCTTTAGGCCTTTAAAAACATCAGAAATAATGCAGAGGATTCAGCTAGTTCAATGCTTCAGCATTTGACAGCGCATTCAGGAACCTGAGAGTCATCCTAAAAGAAAAGAAATAAAAAGCACCAATTAGTCATTGTACATGTTGGGCAACATAACACATGCTTAAAACCGCTGATGCCTGGTAGACCCATGCTGCTAAACAATAATGAAATTACCAGTCACAAGTATGAAGTCATTCTTTTGCTTCCAAGGCGAAATGCACAAGCAAAATTCTGGTTACAGCACCCTGGAAAGAAAGCATGCATCTTGCACCAGCTGCATCACCCTGCACTGTCTTCCCAATTTAAATCCTCTTTGTTTAAACAACAGTCCATGTGAGTGCACAGAAACAAAGCTCCAGGCATGTCAGGATACACTAGCCACGCCAGCTGCTGAAATACAACAGGAAAAGTAACCTGGTACTAGTTTGAACTGGGAAATGCAGCAGAAGCCTATGTGAGCTAAGCAGTAGCACTATATAAGCCAGGCTGTTGGTGTACATGAAAGACACAGGGAAGTACTTTGTGGATTGCAGTAAAAGGGGAGACATCTACAGACTACTTTGTCTCATTTCCCCGAATAGGCTTTTAAAAAAGTTCTCATCTTCCAAGGACTCACACATACTCTGACTCCTTACTGAGTAAGCGGAGTTCGTGCCTGTACCCCTGCAGCCCCTAAGACAGCTCTTCTCCTCCACAGCAATTCAGTGACGCAACTCAGTTGTGTCGCTGAGGTTTAGACGCTCGTTTTTTCAATTCCAGCTCACTTGGCATATTTGATCCCCCCCAAAGGAGCAAACTTCCCACAGCCACAGGCTCAGACATAGAGAGACACCAATCCTTGCACCGGGACAGGCCGCCTCACCGCCACGCACAGGCACCAGCCAAGTCACCTCCACCCTGAGGCTGTGCCAGTGTTGAATGGTTGCACAGCTACCCTGCTACAACGTTTGACAGCTATGGAGGGATGGGATGGCAGAACAGTTTATCTAAATCTAGCGTGGTTACTCAAGAGAATTTTGAAGATTGTTTTCAGGGAAAAGACATTTCTTATCATCCAGGTTTTAATTAAGTACTTCCCCTAAAGCTTTGGTATGAACATGCAAGGCGATCGTTGTCCCAGTTGGTAGAACTACAGAGATGTGGGCTTAATGGAGTACGAGGGAATCATACCAGGTAAGAATTAAAGAGTTTTTATTATAAATTAATAAACAAACTAGCAGTGATCACATGTCATAGACCAATGCCCCTGCATGCGTGCATATATATATATGCGTTTTTTTTTTCCTAATCCTATACTGTTCACAAATCCCTACAACAGCCTCCTAAGGGTTAAATGTCTTCATAAACTACAGTAACAAGTAGCTTTTGAAGGGAAACTACAAGGGTCTGTCTGTGGGAGGAGGGGAGAGGAGATTAAGTGGGAGCCCTTAGACTCTGGAAAGATAAACCATAAATGCAACATCTGCTCCAAAACCAGAAATCCAAAAGCCCCAAGCTTAGGTGAGCTTTAAAATAGTATTCAGTGCTCTTAAGTTACACCAAGGAAGTGGGAGTCAATTCCTTCTCTCCTCTAACGCTTCCCCAATATGCTTAGTTTTACTTTCGGCTATTTATGTAAAATAAGAATGTGTTTATACTGCATGTTAGCTATTCACGATACCCTAAAAATGCTTTTCTTACATTTCAATGGGAGTGCATTCCATTGTAGTAGATTACAAGTGTCTACATTTACATAGTATTAAAAACTGTAATGTATTAGGAAACTTGAGATGATAGAAAACAAATTATATCCTTGGAGCTATATATTCACAGATAATAGGAAGTACCAAAATAATTGTATTTCTGTATAACTTCCTGTTCCACACGTCTGTATAAAGTGTTACAGCAGTTCCCTGTAAAAATTCTGAACATTGCAAGACTTCAGCCTTCGTCTTCAAGATGTTCAGTTGGCAGTTACACATCCTGTGTGTTCAAGGATATAAAAAAACCCTGACTTTCAAACTCCTACTACCATACCCAGCACGTCGTGGCCCCATGACATGGGGTCAAGATTGTTCAGGTATTTCTCATGGATGAATTCTGCTCCAACAGATTTCACCTTTGCACATTGTCCCACAACTAGCCTAAACTCTGTACCAGGTTCTCTCTGTAATTCAGCTGAAGAGAGTGTTTATGCCCACACCTGATCCAGATCAGTACACCGATCAGTGCACAGTAACTCTGCAACACCAAAGGCCAGGACTAGGACTTGGCTTGAGCTCCAAGATGAACTAGTGACAACTTCGTCAGAGTTGCTCCTCTTTGTCAGAGTACTGATCAAGTTCAGAAATCCTTTGGGAGCCAAGATTTATCACAAACCTTACTGTTTTCCACGCCAGATGGAAAGAACGCTTCAGTTTTGCTTTTTACCCCAAACACATCACAGCATACATGCATACACAATCATCTGACTCCTACACATCCAAAACCAACCAAAACAAAAAACATTACAATGCACACCCATTTTTTCCCTTAAGGAGAGAACAAACCACACCTAACAGGTATTAGTAAGAACACTAAACACTAGAAAACATTTTGATACAATGGGGACTTAAAAAAAATATATGTAACACTGTAAGCAAAATTTGAATCTGTATAAAATGGATTTATGTATCTCATATCAAAAAGTAATTGTTCTTCTAAACTGCCTCCCAAATGGCAATCTAAATTAGTTCCCAGGCAGAAAACAGACTCAGTGATTAGCATAACTGAGTGCTAAGTAGAAGCAAAGAAAAGCAGAAATGAAAACAAACACGGTAGAACAGTTAAGCAGTGATATTGCATATACAAAGGGAGCACATTTGCTGATAAAGTTGTCATTTCTACAGAAAGCTTTAACCTTGATAACATTTTACATTTAAACAAAGCTTGCTACGCAACAGATATTTCTTAAATTCCCAAAGACATAGTTTCACCATTTTTTCAGCAGAAAGTCTATGTACTTCACAGCGTACCTTCGCTTGACAAGTTCTCCACAGGCGGGTAGGACATGTATTCCATCTTCTCTCCTTTTCCATTTTAATATCGTTCAACACCTCCTCCCACATACCCCTCCAACACACACACTTCCCTCCAGCAGCCAGATTCACTTATCTAAAGAGGAATTTATGCTGGTCTGAAAAAACACCAGCCCCCTCATCTGCGAGGACATGCCTGGATAACTTATTTGAGATATGCCTCAGATGTTGTGTCAAACACTTCAAAGTCAGTCAAAGATGCCCTGCACAGCACCAGAAGGGTAGTTGCATTCTTGCTGGGAAGAAGACATTATTTTAAACGAAATTTGAAGGTAACATTTCCTCGTGAATACATGATAAATTCTTGGACAGAAAGCCTTTAAGTAGTCAAAAGCAATATTCAATCCGGGTAGACTTCACTGCCGTAAATTCTCATAATTGCTAAAGGAAATAGCTAAGGCTATGTCTGCATGGGACAAAGCACCATGCTAATTAACCCTGCAGAGACACTAATTAATCTGGGCAGGGCGCCGTGGTGACATGACTACTCTGCTGCCTTGGGAATCTCCCGATGCCGATGTATCATGCCATTTGGTCACCATCACCACCCACCCACCCCTCAAGCATTCCCTTTCACATGAAAGAAGTGTTGTACACCAAAGATAAACCCCTGCCATGGAGGGGTGCTTCCTCTCAGAAGCTGTCATACAGCCCTTTTTTATTCAAGTCTGTGACCTACAGCAGACAACACCGAGCTGTACATCACACTAATTCTTAACAAACAGTAAAATAATCGGATGGTGTTACTGAGGATCCTTGGCTGCCAGGAGGAAGAACTTGGGAAGGTGTTTCTATGGAAAGTCTCCTTGGCCACAGCAGAGAAGGTCCAGAACAGCACTCAGAGGAGCTATGTGTAATGATAACGGTGATTGCCTGCCAATCACCTGCAGCAGTTCACCCCACAACGTTTTAATTTCTCCGCTGGTCTCAGAGCAAGGAGAGACCCTGTAGTGCTAGTGTAAATATTTGCGAGTTAGTAGGTTCTAAATAGCAGATAATGATGTGGTTGTTAGCACATTAAAAAAAAAGCTAAACTGTTGCCAAAGCAACTCCCCTTTCAACATTCTGGTGATAAAACAAGTCTTGGGCTAAAGCCAGAACACCTTATCTGCTATACCTGATGCCACCTCTTGGTACGGAGACCAGCTCTTCACGTACTGCAGATGGACTTTGAGCTTCTTGTGGCTTGTTAAAATGCATGCCATAAGGAATAACGTACTCAGCAGTAGCTTGAAGTGCTTGTGCGAATAGGAACTGATTTCTGAACAGCAAGAGAACCAGTGGGAAGGGGAACATCTGACATACAATACAACCTGCAGCACAACATAGCCTTGCAGCCTGCCCAGCAGCACAGCATGGAAAGACACAGAAGAGTCATTCACTATGGGACAAACAAGCCAAAGTCAGGGAAAAGCGTTTTACTGCCAAGCAGAACGGACAACTTCAGAGTCTGAACAGCCTCTGTCCAGTCCCCTCTTCCTCCTCCTCACCAATCCACATGTAAAAATGAGGTATTTCCAAGACAAACCTGTTCATAGGGCCCCTCTCCAGAAACGCAGACCTTCTGCAAAGCACAGCCCTATGAATTTATGCATGAGTTACTTTAGCGAGGGGACTCACGTTGCTGGTAAATGGAATACACCAGCTCAGCTAGAACCTGGCGGGCAAGGCCGGCTTCTCACGTTTCAGTCCCTTTGCACAGGCAGAGGAAGGGCAGCTTCACCTTGGTCCAGGGTTTGCCCTACAGTGGTCAGAAACCGGTGACCGGTTTCAACAAGTAGGCTGTTTCTTGTGGCAAAAGCACAGGGACAACTGTTAGTCCAGTATAAAAGTGCGCTGCATTGAGACAGGGAGAAACCACATCACATAAGCAGCATCAAAACCCTCCTTGAGCCTTTCGTGCTCTCATCAGAGTGAAGAAGTACTCAAATAAGTCATCACAGATGAATACAAATCCTACACTGCCACAAAAAGCATAAGCATTATTTTACAAGAAATTAATTCACGTTCGATAAGCGGACATTAAGAGAAGCAATTCTCACACTCAGACCCAAAGTATGTCAGTTCATGAAAAATGGAAAGGTGTCATAAAAGGCACATTTGCTAACCAATCCCTTTCAAAAACAATAAGACTTTCTTACAGGCATCTGGTACACATTTAAGTTTGAGACTGAATAATAAAAAGCTGTCCCCTTCAAAAGTTTTTTGTTTTTGTTTTCTTTTTACCCAAAGGCTGAGCGTGAGTTGTACACCATAAAAGCGACAATTTAGGGAAACACTTCAGTCTCCCACCAACAAAAGCTAGTCAAGATTGTGACAAAACAGTAAAACCCAGCAAGCCATGCAAACAGATGTACTGAATCTTAACAACTTGAGCTGTCACGTCAGGTGACACTGACTCATTCACTGTACCTTCAGAGGCCAGACACATGTCCTGCTCCCTCCTCCAGTACCTTCCCTGTACAAACTGTGAAGTTCACCATAGGCTTTCTGAAGCTATCTTTGCTTGGTAGGACAAACACTGCTGTGACACAGCCACCACCGCAATGGAGATCTTCAGATGACAGACAACAACCTGAGCTTTAACCAGAAATGGGCAAATGAAAAGAAACAGCACAAATATCCACTCTTAACAACTGAAGCTGCTGCCATAGATGGAGCTTCACTGACAGTGCTAGGGCTCACCCAGTGCTTTCTTTTATCCCACCTGCGGGGAAATCACTGCTCATAGACTTCATCCCCCATATATGGGGACTCACGTCCAGAGAGTAGGAGGAGGTAAAATCATTAGCACACCCAAGCTTCTTTTGTGGGCAGTTTTTTTCCTTTCTTTTTCACGTTCCCTTGTGCAAGCAGGTCTAATTCTTTGTTCTCTGCCTACAAGACTAAGCTACCAAAACTCAGCCCAGATTTAAAAACATAATATAATTCCTAGGGCCCTAAAGGAGGATGGGCTTTACATGGCCAGTTTAGTTGAGATATTTGATGTTAGGCAAGCAGTGGAAGGAAAAGGGGGTGTCACAACTGAAGCACTGGTGTGAAGTTACCTAAAAGTGGTTCAAGAAAGAAGGAAAACTGGGAAGACCCTCAGCTACAGATCATCTTCATTTAACTTTTCTCCATACACCAGTTATATTCTGTTCCCTTATCCAGTTGTATCCTTTGCTTGTTCGCATCACCATATCACGAAGCACTTCTGACAAGTAACAACACACATGATAAATCTATGCTTTCTTCCTTAAAGAGAGCAGAGATTAGGAAAGGGCATGAAGGTCAGTCTTTCGTCTTTCAGTTAAAAGAAACTGGGAAGGTGGAGAATGAAACTGAAAGGGACCATGAAACACTATCTTGCTTGGCTGGTGCCTAGGTCAGATGGCCTCTCACCTGCCTGTGGGACACAGGGACAGGGACACAGGCTGCTCTTGGGAAGAGACACCTGCTTACTCCTCTGGTTCCACCCGTGCTGGGCAAGCAGAAGAAAGGAGGGGAAAGGGCCTGCCAGCTCTTAAAAGGCAGAAGACACTTTACTAAGTAATCTTACCCTTCAAAATCAAGTTAAAGATACAGACCTGATTGCCATTATCTCCATAACGAGCAGCTCAGAAACACTAGTAACCTTGATGAACCACAAAAATTCTTAATTGCTAGATTTCAAGTGACAAAAGCAAACCTCTGTAAAAACTGCTCCTTCTTCGTGCTATTTCCCCCTCCTCATAGAAAATTAAAACATTCCCCAGCTGTCAAGCATCACTATATATCTTCACGGGTGTAACACTGCTATAGCTAACAACAATGAAACAGGCAGTTGATCTGTTCTAGAACCACGCAAAGAACTTGCACCTTAGGAAATCCGTATCCCGCACGTATTCATCTCTGTACCTAGGCCTGGATGCTGAAGCTCCCCTTACTTTGGGACATGCCACATCCCAAGACCTCGAGTTGGCAGGAAAAAAAGACAAAAGGGCTCACGTCCTCCTCTGGCACCAAGGCAAACCTTGGACCAGGTCACTTGGCTTTGCAGCTCGGGCTTTCCATATGCGTGCTGCCTAGCTGCCTTTGGGATTTTCAAACTGATCCTATTGTCATCTCCCCAGTGATATTCCAAAGCTTATATTCCTAAGGGATGGGATTTTTGGAAGGGCTATGGTAGACCAACCTCCAAAATAGAGCACTGTTTGCGAATAACCCTCAACGCCCACCACACACTCCTGTAATAGCTCTGAGAAATTTTCGGTACTGAACCAAGATGAGAATAAGCCTCTGTCCTGTTTTCAGCCTAAAGCTTTGAAAATGCAATGAACTGATGAACCCCAAGCTGCACAGTGCTGTTGGGGTGGTATGCTCTTCGCTACAGCAGGCTACAACACGAGGGATCCTCAAAAGTGTAAAAATAGTCACATATCACTGACGGCCACCGTCATGGCAGTGCTGTTCCCCTTCCCCTTGTGCAAATGGGAAAAAAAAAAGGAAAAAAAAAAAAAGAAATATGATAGCTGTCTCATCAGATGTTCTGAATCAATGACTTGAACAAGAAAAGCTAAACAAGTCATTCTGAATTTACCTCCTGTGAATAAAACTAACTCAGAATAAGCACTGTGCTTATTCTGATGCCCTTACACCTTCAAGAACATGATGTTCTAGACATGGTGATTCACTTTGGATAAAGTGCAGTAGACAAAAACCACGCATTTCTGGGGATTCAGTGACTGGGAAAAATTAAGCAAACAAGCATGTGGCCTCCAACAGAAAGGACAGATTATTCTCCAGGGTCCCACGACTAGCTCTTAGGAGAACAGCTTTCCCCAATTTAATTTCATTTCCCCATTTCATTTCGAGTAGTAACTCTAAGACATCTGTGTCCCTCAGAAACGAAGCAGGGGAGTAGCTGGTCCTAGCATAAGCAAGGAAGACTAGCAAGGGGAGCGCAAGCTCGAGACATGCGGTGCTGGTTAGGCTGTTCTTCTCTGTTGAAATTTTTATCGTGGCCAGCATACTGAGCAGTGGCACAGATTAGAAACTCCACAAAAGAAGGCACACACAAATGGCAATATTCCTGTCCCTTCAGCCAAAAGATAAGTAGGGAGAACTGCCATTACAATAACAGTAGTCTGTATATAAATACAGATATCCACAAATGCAGAAAAAAAATACACACACACACTAAATACTGGATTTTCAGGCTCCAGCTCGCGGACATTAAGATTGTAATCTAACAACTTGATCTCTCAAACTATACTGGGGCAAAACACACGTGAACGGTGTAATTTTCAACATATGTTTCCCCTCGAACAACGAAAAGGATAATAGAAAACTGCAAAAGCTCCCCTCTACCCACACCGTCCATAAAACACGAAGGTCACAGAGCAAAGCCTCAGAGCTCAGCCGACTGCCTGAAAAGTCGCAGGCTCCTGAAAAGTCGCAGGCTCCCCTTTGGAGGCAGAGGAAGGAGAGAATGAGGTAGAAAAGCAGATGGAAAAGCCAGGGCAAGCTTTGCAACACCACTTTATCGTGTCAGTGTGAAGGCCCATCGTGCTAGCAGCGACTCGGGGTCACTGCGGATGAAAAAAAATCTCCAACTTAAATTGTTGTCCCATCACAGCTTCTGCCCAGCAGGCTTCTGGTTTGTGTGGGGCTGCCCGGGGTTGTTGCTGCAGTTTGCAAACAGTTTGTCCATCAGAAAGAGATATCACAGAGAGATTTCACACACACACACACTCTCACACACATACATACACATTCTCTGAAATACTTCCCCGACATTAAATACCGCCATTCAAAAACAAATCACCACTTCAAGCCACAAGTACTTTCCTATTTAGATATATCTTAAATAGTCCATTAGATTGTAGCACAGAAACAGACTCAAACTAGATCAGATTTCCCTATTTCATGAAAGAAAAGAAAAAAAAAGGCTAAACTTACAGGGCTGTTAGTCCACCTTTTCTTTCTAGCACACCGTACATCATTGAACTGCAATGCCTGAAACAGTAACTTGACCTCTCTGGGAAGGTGGGCGGTATTATACAAGCTGAAACATTAGAAACATGCATAATTACACTGGGTATTTGCCACACATTCTTTCATCCGTGAACAAATATGAATGGAAAAGTCACACTGACACTCCAGGCTTCACTTACGTCCAAACCATCAATTAAGAAGATTTTTTTCTGAGGCCCTGAGAGAATAAGATTTTTTAGGGCAGGAGAAATTTCCTTCAGACTTAAGCTGTGCATATGTTACAAAGACACAATGATAGTGCTGCCAGCTCAAAGCCAAAACAACAAGTGGCCTACACCAGGGATTTTCAGCTTTCTTGCCCACTGATGACAACTTAGTCACCGTGTTCTCCTCCAGCCCCATGCACCCATTGATGCAGCACTGCCAAGGATGCCTGCCAAGGCACCAGCCGCATCCCAACACTAATCATCCATCCATTCCTCTTACACACCTGTGCAGTGCCTGCCTGCTCCTCAGCACAACCATGCACATCTGTCAGACCAAGGACCTTTACCAGAAGCAGTCCATCCATAGGGCTGGTTGGGATGAAAACACTGCTGGAAGGACAAATGGGGCAGGTGAATGAATAGAAGGCACCATGGTTGCTCCTGGCTGCACTGGCAACCACAGCTCACATCACAACTACTTAATGCTTATGGCAATATCCCCTTCACACCAGGCATACAGAGTGCCCTCTGTATGTAGCCTTCTCCTCCCTTCAAGGAAAGCAGTATTCATCTCTGGAGGTTTGGATGGCAGAACTAGAAGACAGTGAAATACCACAAGCCAACATTCACAGCTGGAGCCTATCGAGATACACAACACTTTCAGAACTTTTAAGGCTAGAAGACAACACAAAGTGCATTTTGTTCTTAACAGGGCAAAAAATGCAGTTCCCAAAGACAGAAGGACTGTGTACACTTGTCTAACTACAGTCTTCTCCTGTTACATTAAGTTCTCCTATTCCCGAATCTCAAGAGCTAGCCACACTCCTGACCAAGTGAGATGCAGCAACATCTATAGTTACTGTGATCCTCGTTGGTCCTCAACTTATTTTGATATCAACATCCACATGTTGCTGTTCTGGGCAACTAACTTGCCCGTCCCCTTTCCACAATGAAACACTTCCTCCAATCTTGATTCAGCCCATTTAATTCCTGGTGCTCACCACAAACAGATGTGGAATACACAGTATTTATTTCAGCTAATTCCCCATGCACTAGGGACAATGCATGCATCCGGAACACTGTTCCAGCAAAGAGACATGAATTATTCTAGAGTAATTCTGGTGTTTACTTCAAGCAGCGCAGCTCTCCCTCTGTCACTTCCTCTTCATTATATACTTCCAAAACCTTTGAAGGTTGTAGCAATGCACATAGTGAAGTACCTTTTGATATATGCAAGTCAGATTTTGCAGTTTCCATGATCTGCGTTTCCCGTTTATGCAGAATAACCGTATATGTCAGGGAACATGAACTGTCACAATGACCACATAGAAAGAAAGTAAAAACTTACGAGCAAAGTTTTTCCACGTGTATCTGAAATCTCAAGATATGAAAACTGGTCAGTGTAAAGTTATTCAGGCAATATAGGCAGAACGTACTGGAGATCTCTTTTGTTAGTTTTAAACCTGCTTTTGCAAATAGTTGTTTATTCAGAGGTTAAACCCTGCATACTTTCTTACAGACTTCTGAAAACTGCAGGCAGCTTTATTTTGAATTTTCTCTTCCATATAACCTAAAAAAAAATCAATTAAAAGATGACAGAGGACCCCTTTTAAGCCTTACCTAAAATATCCTTTCAAAGCATCTGATCTATGTGATGAAAATACTTTAAGCCAAACAAAAGTGGTTTGTGGCCAAAAGAAAGGTAAATTGAGGTGCATTTCAGCACAGAAACGCCTACAGAGCAAAGATCTCATTTTGCATCAAATCCTGGTTGGAATAATTTAATTGCCACTATGTAAGGGCAGGAATTTCTCAGGTCTTTTCCAGTATTTGCTTTTTCAGTAAATACGAGAAGGGAAAAGTCAACATTATAGTTTAAAGATTCCAATTTAGAAGCGGTTTGATTACAACCTTCCCCAAGTCATTCTCCCGGGAAAGAGCTGCTACAGCACAGAGCTAATTAGGGCTTGTCAGTTAAGCACCTTCTCCTGCTTTGTTCAGAAAGCCTAGACAAATGGCTTATCCCCTGACAGACCTGGGGGCCTTTCACAAATATTTTGTATTCCACTGCAAGCTTAGGCACATTACATAAACATCTGGAGCACCCGCTAAAAATGTGAACGCCTCCCCCTCTGCCCTGCAGTGAGTGTCTTCATGACACTGTTTCATCAGCAGTGACAGAAAGAAAACAATATTGTAGAGGGCTTCAATAAAAAAAAAAAGTTGTAATCTACAGCTTGTCTATACATACACCAGGATTTGGGGTGAAAAAGGCAGGAGAGAAAATTCAGGTGCATAGACAAGTTTTCCAATGCTCCTTATCTTTCCGAGAGAAAGAAAGTGCCTTGTATCATTAATAATAAGAGGCTGTTTCCAGAGGGGTTGGAGACAAGGCTGCTCTGGGGGAAAACAGCAGTGAGGATCGGGTACATTCCTCTTTTGCCTGGAGTTGCAGTCCAGTTTGGAAGTGTTTTGGGCATCCAGAAGCTAAGGCAATGCCAAATCATCCTGGTGTACTCCGATACCACCACAGACCGACAGCATAGAGAAAACCAGTCACTGTACGAAACATGGGCATCTACCACAGCTCTCAGCTGTGTTGACCATGCCAGGGCCCATAATTAATAAACCAGTAGCTCACAACGCAGCAGATATAGATACTTTTATACCACATTTCACAGCACAGCTGGAGCCAAGGAGCTACCTGCTGTGGGATCCAAGCTGTAAGGAGGGAAAGACTCACGGTCCCCTCTGGGACGCTTTCCCCAAAATAGCAACATCAGCACCTTCAGCTTAGCTGCAATTCTGCAGGCATCTCTGCAGTCTATCAAGCCTAACCACAGGGCATTTTTTTTTACGTATTTGGTTTTTTTTTTTTTTTGAACCTGTAGAGAAGCTGTACCTTACTGTACATTTCAGCAACTGCAGCTTAGTCACCTCAAAGCATCCCCTTCACCAAACCAGGGAAACAATCTTCCTCTTCACTGCTACTCCACAGGAGAGCACTGAAGGCTTCTGCTGAGACAAAGGCAGTAGCAGACAACCGGTGTGATAAACTATCATTCACATTTTATTCCAGTGAGTAATAATTGCGTGGTTTATAAATACACAAAATCCATGCACATGTTAAACATGAAAGAAACTGTCCTCAAGAGCTGGATGCTCTGAGATCACGTTTCGAAGCAATGCGGTATCATTCTGTTAATCTTTTGGGAAAACCAGCATGGATATTCTGCTTCAGCGTGATTAACGCAGGAATTCAACCTCTCCATTGTGACCTTCCACAGAAACTTCAGGGGTCAAGAGTAGCAGCTTGCATGTGTCATGCTACAATGCTAATATATCTGTACCATCAACAAAAGCCTTCTGCAACAATAGGACCAACAAGTTTCGGGGGGAAAGGGAGGATCTACGTACATACTCCAAGACTGCCACAAAACATCTTCCACACAACCATAAGTGAAAAGTTGTTCTTCTAAAGGTAGTTGCAGAAATTTCATTTTTGCTATACAGTTGGAAAAGAGGTTACAGATTTACTTCCATGTTTTATTCTCAACAAATACTCATACCCTGTCAAACCAGCAACAAATAAAAGACTCCTTTCTTTTAGCAATGGTTAACAAACAAAATGAAGCAGAGAGAAAGGCTACTTCTTGCCCCAACAGTGGAGCGCTAGGCAGAGAGAGGGAGGGTTTGGGTGAAAGGTGCTGAGTTTTTTCCCCTTAAGCCACATCTCGGTGAATCCTTGGTGAAACCTGATGAGCACAAGCAAACCTGCAGTGACCACGGCGGCTCTTGCCCTTCATACCAAAGTGGCCATGCCCTCCTTCCCCAGCACCCCTCGGTGGAGCAACCAACAGGGACTTTGCCAGGGGAAGGGACCAAGTGGGCAGGCGAGGAGGCAACAGCAACCACCCTACCCTGCAAAGGCCCTGGGCTCCATGAGAACAGCCGCTGAAAATTTAAACTGAATCCCGCTCAGCTCAGCATGCTTGGTATAAATAGCCTCAGGGTGGCCAGCATCAAGCCCTGGAAAGACAGCGTCGGATGAGATTTTTTTTCTCCTCATTCTTACCCTTTGCAATCTGAGAAGAGTGAAAGAGGACACCAGCTCGCAAGAAGGCTGCTAATTAATTCCTCCTCACCCAGGCACTGCAAAGCTCCTAGCTGCAAAGTACCTTCTTATCTAGGAAGAGGCACTTGATAGCGTTTTAAGAAAGAGGCTTGATTCGTTCTGAAGAATGCCATTAGGAGAGACACAATCGTCTCACAAGATCAGTTTGTAACGTTTTCCCCTATCAGCAGCAAGAAAAGGTGAAAAAATAACAGCACCACTCTTGCCTGGTTAATTTCCAGAGCACCAATTCACATTGCACAGCAATTCTGATGGGAGGTCAGCATGCCACAGGCATAGGTGCTTTCAAAAGGATGACTCTCCATGAGGAAGAGTCCTTGCATCATCTCTTAGGTGAACAAGCTTTCCTGAAATAAACTGTCTCTGAATAAGCTGGCAGAGAGCAGAAATGTCTCACTGTAAGGGCAGGAGCAGAATGCAGATTGCCAGTTCAAGACACAGGCAGCTAAAATACTTTTAAAGCTAAGGAAGCAGGATTCTGTTGTCTTAGGTGCTCAGTTAACCTGGATAAAAGGCTATAAAAAGCTCTTTGGAAATAGCACTAAGACAAGAGGCTAGTCAGACAGATGGAATAATGGAAAGACACCAATAGACCCCCACAGAGAGAGATTTCTTTAACACTGAGGATCTCAAGCTTACTGTGACCAGCAATAGTTTGTTTGCCTAGCAAGGCTGCTCTACCAAAATACAAACACAAGAAGTTCTAACACCAAGAGTTAAAACTCCTGGCTCTCAGTAGGCAAATACAGCCTTAAATCAAGTATCCGAAACACCTGCAGCTCATATGTAGCCTTTTGGAGTGCCAAAGGGACATCACAATCATTAAAGCTTTGAAAAACAAATCCACCTGCAAACACAAAGACTCATTAATCCAAACAACTTTCATCCTTCTCACTCTATTTATGACTGTGATGTCCCTCATTTTAGCTAGGACAAAGCATGCAGTTATTTAAATGAATATTTTGGGGGTTTTGATGAGGCTGGACAAGCTATAAACTTGTGCAACACCCAAAGTAGCTCTGATCTCATCACCTTTTTCCAGTTATGTTTAAATGCTCCCAGCGCTATTTCTCTTTGCCCTGCTTCTACCCAGAGCAAAGTGGGAGCCCTCTTCACACTGCATGGGTTTAAGTGGACAACAGGCCAACTGGGCAAATGCAGGCAATGGAAAGGATTTTTTTCCACTACATTATCACCTCCTGGACACACAGAGTGCATGTTGAATGCGCAGCAGATGTGCAGCCCAGCCACCTGTGTTTTCTCACATCAATTTTGCGTCCCTTTGTCCCCATGCTGAAACTGCTTTTCTTCCTACCCACCCAGCAATCTTAGCTACATTTTTTCCCCAAAAAAGAAAAAAGGATTATAGTTTCTGGTCTTCGCACACAGCACACAAACTTCATTGAAATATGAGAAGCAAGAATGTTGTACTTGGTTTGAATCCGAAGACACCTGCAGTTCAACCTCAGGTGTGCAATTCAGAGCCAACAGCCAAAGAATGGAAATGTCAAGGACCAGACACTTTCTTAAACACACCAGATTTTGCTCTGGGCAAACAATGGGAATACTGTTTGTTTTGGGGTTTTTTTGGTTTGTTTTTTTTTTTTTTTTAAAGCAGAAATCCTCCACTGTAGGATACACCATTGCAGGTTAATTAGTTCCTGTGTACAAGCTCCTCTCAGATGAGCTGACTGGCTTCAAGCCCTTCTTTGGGCAGGTAGCCTGGAAGAGGTCGTTGGAGGACCCTGAAGGTGCATCCAGGCTGGATCAGGAATGCAGGTGGCCCAAACCCGGACTGGGTAAGCAGGAATTACGCAGCAATCCTCCGGGTGATTACTGAGTATTTCACACCAACTATCAGATTACAAAGAAAAAAAATGTGTAGGGACACATTTCCTACTAAACCCTGTTGCTACTTCTCAAAAGCAATAAAACGCCCTTTTTAGAGTGTAAACTAAATGCGAGGAGGGCAAGCCCTTCCCTACTTGGAATAAACACACTTGTGCACATTCCTTCCTTTTATAGTACATCTCTACTTGGCATCACAAGCTGTTGTGGGATGACTCAGTTTATTACTGATTAACAGCTCACTCCAAGCCTTTTCTATGTGCTTCAATCCAACTCTGGTCGTATCCTGACACCATCAGCTTCTTACGACTTTGCCCTCAGGTGTACCAGACAAATACTAACACAATAGCCCAGAGCTCACCATGTACCAGCAATCTTCTTCCCCCCCCTTCCCAGAACACAAACCCCACCTGCTCACAACTATGCAGTCCTGCAGCACAAGCCTTTCCCATCCCCGACGGCTCTGCAGGCAGCAGAGCAAGGCTGTGGTCTTGCTGCCATCCCAGGTTTCCACACATGAAGAGACTAAACCTGCGAGTCAAGAAGGCGCGTCCGTCCTGTCAAGGGAAGGCTCTGCCCACTCAAGTACCTGCAGATACCTGATAGGTACCAGCAGATGGTAGGCAGCTGGACCACCACGCAGTATATCATCCATTAGCTTCTGGAGAGCAGGGCCTGGCCCTCCTGCACAGAAAGGTGGAGGGGGAAGGGGTGGGGGGTGTATGGGGAGGGGAGTAACTTCAGGGTGACTAACAAACATGGTGCTTCAAATCAGGGACCAAGGGAAAAACAAGGTACTCCAGAGTCTTTCAGCCAAGTAAAATGTATTTTTTTTTAAAGAAAAAAAAAATCACCCTTTTCCTATATATTGAAGACAAGGTGTGAGTCCTTCATAAGTACTGGGACGGCTGTCTCAAATAGTCACCCAGAGCCGTGTCCTGACATGGACAAAAGGCAGCACCCCCCCAGCAAGCTTTGCTGTAACAGCAGCTGAAAGGTCATGTTATCCAACCGGTACCTCACTGCCTCCCACCCTGACCCCCACAATCGCCACACCTTCACCCCAGCCTCCAGCCCAAGTCTCAAAGGCAGCGGAGGTCCACACCCCAGTAGCTTCGTTTGCCCCCAGCACACAGCCTCTAACCGAAGACCCACCTCCATCTGTGCCTGCAGCTCCTCCTTCTCCCACCAGCCCTGCCGCCCGCACGGGCATGTACACACCTGCCCCTACAGCAACACCCTACCTGCCTCCCCCAGGGAACAAGGGGATCCCAAGCACAGGATCCCACCCCCTTCTCTCACTCTTCTCCCGCAGCGTGGTATTTCCAATAAAATATTTACAAACACGCATAAGATGTGCACGCTGCAAAGTCCTACCCAGGGGTCTTACCCTACTGCATATTTGCGTGGCACAATGAGTGCCCCTAAGCCCTGCCCTTGGCAGAAGCCCCAAGAGCATCTCCATGGCCTCACAAAGCCTCCAAAGGCCAAGGCAGAGCCAAGCAACACGCAGCCGTCTTTCAGAAATGGAGGTAGAAGAGGAGGCAAAGAGACAAGTCGCTGCCAACACTGGAAGCTTCTTTGCTGGTTTAAGAGTTGTATCAGAAGATATGCTAAAAGACTACCTTCTGACCATCTGCATACAACTGCTGGCACACCTGGTCTGATTTCCAAATACGATCTCTAACAGTCCATGCAGGCTGCTCTATGAAATTAGTCATGCCAATCCCAAGCCAGAAATCACTCCTGTGTCAGGAGCACTGGTAGTCCCTACACATATCAGACAATATTTACATCCACGTCAAACCTGCACTTTGGCAAAAAAAGTTAATTCACCCAAGAGCGCTTTGATCCTCTGACAAATCATTTCCTCATTCAAGTTGAAACCACACAAAGGACTTTGGACACCAACCAGCTGTCACCCTTGTGTTGTGAGCTGGCACTAAATCCCACACAGCCGGAGAGGAAAGATTTAGGTGGTGGGAGGGGAGCAAATGGTCCATTTGCATTCACAGCATGCAGGAAGTTCCTTCTGGAGAAGGGATTCCTTCTCTTGCTACCTATCTGATGCAAGCTGACGCACCAGGGATCCACCAAAACTCAGAAACAGGAAAGCAGCTGCAGGACACATCGACAGCACAGAAGTATAGGAAAACCTGCTGGATGTACTACAGCCAGGGGGTTGAGAGGAGGTGGCTTTTCTTTGCTTTGCTCTCCAAAGGATGCTTAGACACTGACAGATCTCCAAATGCAATGACCCCTTTGCGACCTTTGGGGCTGAGCCCAGTGAGAGAGAGAAACAAGAAGCTTAACAAAGATCTGAGACAGCAGTTGGGAGAAGTGAAGGCAGACCTGAGGTTTAATAGCCACCTCCTTTTGTCCTGTTTAAAATGAAGCATTCACACACTTACAACCTGAAGGAAAAAAAAACCCACACCAAAAAAACCTGATGCTAGCATACTGCTTTCAACATACTCCCTCAGATGTTCTCTCAATACAAATCTATTCGTATTTTCCTGTGTTTCTACTAGCAAATATAGCACTTGGCAATTAAAAAGAAATGCAGCTTGGGGGGAAGCGGATTAGAAGCATAACTTGCTACATAGTTCTGGTATGATGAACTCTTTATTAAAAAAAAAGATTATTAATTCAAGGTGTTGAAAGGAACAGTCGACAGAACTAAGTAGTTTCTTCCAGTCTCCATTTCAACTGATGTGTTTTATTACCAGGCTTTGAAAAACTGATTCTACAATCTCCTTGAATGAACAGACCACAATACACAAGCCAAAAAGAAGCGACTGACTAACCCTTGAGATGCTTTTGATGTTTATTAACTTATTTTTACTACAGGTGGCATAAAACTGAACTCCTGAAATTCCTCCTTGTTACCCTTCTATTATTTCTTCTTAAAACAAGTTTTGGTGGCCAGACAACTCTTAGATGTGCTGCTTGACCTGCCACCTGCCTAGTTCCAACTGGATCGGTATTTTCGAACTTAGCAGCACAAAGGCATCAACTTGATAAAACTCATGCCTGGCGCTTTGAACTGCCGAATGCCAGATCCAGAGCTGACATTACTCAAAGTCTCTCATGGGGCTCTGTTGTGATGCAAATAACGTACAATCCCCAGACACAAAAAAGTCATTAAACAGGAATTAGGAGTTATAACTAACAGGCAACCTGAAGGAAGAAATCAGGGTTAAAAGGAAGAAAGATATACAAAGAAAAAAAAACAAACTAGGAAATGGCTGTTTGCCATTACACTTCAGCAAACATAAGGAAACACAGGTACAAGGGCAGAACGGCTCTGTGGCACGCAGCCACCGCGAAGGTTCAGCCCGCTTTCCTTCCCCAGCACAAGGCAGGCACCCAGGCCACCCTTCTCCCCCCATAACCTGACAGACTTCCCCATCTAGGCCTGCCCATGGGCTGACAGCACTGGCAGCATTTTAACTTTTCATCCTCCTGCTCATCCCGCCGGTCACATCGGTCATCAGATGAGGCTAATACCAGCAACAAGCCAGCTCTGTGTGCGACCTGGAGCCAAGGCCAGCCCATCTCCAGCCAAGCTCCCCAGCTGCTGACCAAACAGGGAACAGAGCAAACCGGGCAAGAGCAGAGGAAACACTCACGTGGTATTAGGTCAGGAGTTAAAATAGCTGTGACCTGCAACTTCCACCATGAACAGGACTGACGAATGCCAGCGCCACACAGAAGAGAAACTCATTTACCAAAAAAAAAAAACAAACCAGCCACACCCAACCCAGCTTCTGATGCAATTTCTGTCACTCCAGATAGCCAGCAAGACAAAAGTAGGAAGGGTGTCCTCCGTTCAAACAGAAATTAAACCATGACTTAAAATGAAGTTTCCAAGAAACATTTGATTAAATGGCTGGAGCTACTGGAGACTTCCTACATCGGAGAGAAGCTCAGCATCTCAGTCTAGCAAGATGAATATTATCCTTTTTTCATGAAAATAAAGATAACTAGGAGCCTTCTTCACCTATAACTCCATCTTCAGCTTCAGCATCAGCCCTGCCAGTACCATGACCATCATTCACCTCACGCAACTTCGGCCCCAGTTGGGCCAGTCATAGAGCACAACAGCCTTTTTTTCCCCCCAGAGTAACGAAACATAATTTGTACAGGAATGTACAACACAAATTGTGGCTACTCTTCACCCAGAATTTGAGCAGCCCTGTAAGCACCAGCTCTCAATTAACAGGTTAACCGTGAAAGGAAATCAAAAGGTCACTTCAAATGACATGCATGAATCAAGCTAGAAGAGTGTTCACAGCTAAGAAAATACCAGATTCCTGCAGAAAGCAGGAAGAGCTTAGGAGAGCAGCTGTCAGAGCAAGCACGTGCTTTGTGCTGCATGCTCAGTTGGTCACAGCCCGGGGCAAGAGGAGAACAGAGCGAGGGGACTAGTCCACAGCCCACACCACCTAGCCACAAACAACTGGGGCACCTCAAAACATTTGTGTGCTGTGACCCCTGGCCACTATGTGATCCATCACAGGTCGGATTCTGCTCTGTTTCTGAGAAGATGACAAAAATGCAGGTTCTCAGACACACACAAGATTCAGGCCAATATTCCTTGCCAGGAAGTTTCCTCTTCCCAGACTGCCATGAAGTAGTATGTGCACCTTTTATTAGATACACATAAATTTTCTTTGCAATGCTGAAGCTTGAACTTGGTACCAAGAATAGCCCAGTACATCTTCTTTTTCCATTTCCAAGGCAGAACATCTCGTAAGACTGCAACAGCGTGACAAGCCGTGGTAGTTCCCCCCTGCTGCTGTGTTACAGCGAGAGGCAGCTATGCCTGGTTTCCCCCCCACACCTCACTTGCAAAGAAGAGAAACGGAATTGCACAGATGGCTCATGACTTCTGCCCCTGCAACAGCCCCCCGAGACAAAGTTCAAAACTAGCAGAGATCTTATGACACCCTGAAAACACGAAGGGAAGTGCAGTTTCTCAAGACAAAAAGTTTTACTTGTCAGATTAGAGGAGCCTGAATTCTGTCAGGAACAGCTCTTTCACTTCTCCCGTCTTCTTCTTGTTACCTCCCTTTTCTGTATTGTCTTAGAGACTTTGAATAAACAGAGGGAGCATTCAGGGGCAGTGCAAAGAGGAGGAGCAGGCACAACTTGACAGGCAGTGAACAAAGTGTGTGCTAGATAGAAAAGTTACAGGAAATAAAAGGAGCCCAGAGAGCTGAGACGGAGGAATAGCAAAAGCATGAGAACAGCCGAGCTGTGAGATGCTTCATAAACATGTCTGGGCAAACGTTCAAGGCCACAAGGTAAACCTACCAGAAGCCAGGAGTTACATCGTGCTGCTTCGTACTGCAATAAAAACTATCCTGAACTTCTCTTGGGAGGGACCCACAGGCAATGCCACAACTTCCACTCCAGTGACTTGTTCAGAGCTGGGAGAAACCAGTTGTGTTATACATCCTGACCACCCCTAATTCCTCTTAATCAATAGGCAGCTGGTAATCAACCTGGCTTAAGTGGTCAAGATGAGGCGATGGGCACAGATGGGACGATGAGATGAACTCACAAGCTTAGTCAGGAGGGTGGTCAGCCAGCGTGGACCAGTTACAGCTGCGTGTTGAGCATGTTTAGCCTCCAGTATCAAACCCAGTATTTCTAATAGGGATATTTTAAGAAGCCTCATACTTGCAGAGTACAGTCAGAAGTTTCCTGATAACTCTCCAGAATTATTCTCCTAATTCTCCAAAACCAGCAGGAAATTGATTTCCATTTTTTCTCAGGACACTGTGCTGAAGCCATCTCCATGAGCTGTTCAGCCATCCTGCTATGGGCAGATGCCTCTCACTTAGCCTGTGGCGGCTAAGCAGGTCAGGGGGGAGGACCATTTCAGCTTTCTGACTTTAATTTACCTCTGCATGCAAGTCAAAACCATCTCAGCTAAGGCCAATCTCTTTCTAGCACAAGCTAGGATAACATACTGCAGTTAAATCCTCACCTGCAAGCCACCATTGCTTTAATTAGATTCAGTCAAATTCAGGTATTTGCAGTCTAGACATGGTTTAGCAAGTGCTTTTATGTGACTAATTCATTGTGAGAGAACACAATTCTTAAAGGAATTAGAAAGATAACTCATCACATGCGAAGTTTTATCTGGAGCTTACCTCAGTTTTGGCAAAGAAAACCGTGGTGGATTTTGACAGGGCAAAGACAGCCTAACCTAAGTATTCAAGCATGAGTCCAAGTGAAGATTTTTACTTGGGGAAGGACGGAAAAGAAAACGTTCCTCTTTGAGCCTAACACTTTTCCAAAGTTTAGCCAGACACAAAAGGCTTTCTGTTCAGAGCAAGAGCATTAACAGTAGAATTCTGCAACACAGTACAGACACATGGATCTTGAGGCAATACAGACTTCCATCCCTTACTCTGGCCCCTTCTCTAGACTCTGTACTACCTTGAGTTTTAGGCAGAAGTACGAAGATTTACACAAAAGAGAGAGAAAAGGCACATACAGAGTACCTACTGCTTCTGACCTACAGTACAGATACACTGGTCACATTTTCAAGGACATCCCATACTCACACACCTACTTACAGAAACTCAAGGCAGGAATATCAGAGCAGCTTTGTGGCTTGACAACTTCTGCATTGAAATCCAAGTGATGAGACACTCCAGCTCCACCAAAGTCAATTTGACTAAGCTTTAATCTATATACAAGATGTCTGTTGGATGACAGAAAACCATAAATGCCAGCAATGTTGTCCTCCTAGCTGTGCATAAATACATTGTTTTATTGCTAGTTTTGATTTGCTCAAAGAACCTCTGGCAGAGTGTTAGTAAGACATGGGAAATATCATCCCAGTGTTTGTGAAGACTGGGCATGCAGGGGAAACGGCACTAGTTCTGCAGGGCAGCACCCGTACGACAGCCCAGGCAGTCGCCCTCCTCGTAATGGGACTCTCGGCACTGATACAAGAACGGCTGTAACTGGACGTTGCAGCAATACAGCATTAACCAGTTCAATTACCAGTTGTACCCGAATGCACCAGTAAG
>CM018101.1:26505489-26535489 GCA_008658365.1 Alca torda | reverse complement strand
GAATCTACATTTTATTCTCGTTATCACCAAAAAACGTCTGACCTTTCAGCCTGATACCTGCAATAGACAGTAAAGGTCAAGTTTCTCGATTAGGAAAAAGGTCTGTATGACATTAGCAAAAGATGCAGGAGGGCTGCGCTCGGCAGCCAGAGAGCGGAGAGTCGCAGGAGCCATGGTGGCCCCTGGGCCGGAGACTCATCCTGCTCTTCTGCCATGGGGAGGTTGGCTTTTTTGGTTTTTTTTTGACTGCCCAACTCTGTGTTTTCAGTGTATTTGTGTGTGTTGAGCGTTTTGTAGTCTTAAACTATTTACAGCTTATATACAGATACATCCAAAACAGTGACATTTGTCTCGCATTTTGGTGCTGTGTAAAATGATGGAGATGTGCCAGGGCCAGCCAGACTCTAGTTCAGGCTATCCCATTGGTAGTACTTATGTTTATGACCATAAACACATTAGAATTTCCAAAGTAGTCCTAAGGGACAGCTCTCTTAAGATTGTAGTTTGTTTGTTTTTTTTCTTCAGGAAAAAACATTTTGGGTTTTTGGATGATTGGTTCTGTTGGAAGAAATTGCAAATCATGTTTAGAGAAAAAAAATAAATCAAGGTTCTCAGGAGACTCTGCTACTGGCTGGAAAGAGGTAAATACATGTTTTCTCAAAAACCACACTTTTTCAGCTTTCTGTTTGGGTTTCATTTTCAGACCTTCTACCATTGTTTGCTTCATCTGCGTTCTCCTCTCTGCATAGTCACAAACTCTTCTGCCTGCAGGCATCTCTCCTCCTGATTAGTCTGTCCGGTGGCTGATACTTCAGTCATGGCTTGCAACGTTTGAATTGACATTCTGCAAAAAGAAGGATCTCTGCCTCCTAAAATTGTCATGAATGTGGGACAGTTTTCTGGTGTTCCAGCTGCGGTGAAGAATCATACAAACCTCAACATAAGTCTTGTGGATTACTTCACATTTAAACCTAGTTGTCCCTTGTCAGCTGAAAGCACAGGCTAACTCTAGTAGTTGTTTACTGTAAGCAGGGTGCTGTAAGGGTAGTTGAGAGCACCCAGAATTTTGTATCCTCTGTTGCTAGAGAAGCTACAGGACTGAAAGGCATTTTTTCTTTATGCTCCAATTGAGCAGAATGTACCAAATTTTGTAATGGGCAGAAAGTACTTTGTGTGTTGGGAGAAATAGTGTGTTTGGGGGCTGGAGTACTGTACAGAAAAAGTATTTTATTTAGCTGTAGAGTAGTGACCAGGCCTGAAATTATTAGAGCCCTGGAACTTCCTTTGCCTCCCTTATTGAAAGAGCAGCATGTGCTCGTGATTGCAGCTGGTCAGACTGCAGGTGCCTCTTTCCCTAGTGACAAGCACTGGGCAAATTGTATTAATCCAATTAATAGAGGCTTTCAGTCAACACAGTGGAGCAATAACATGTCACAAGTGTGATAAGTGCCTGACTAGGTTTGTCTTCACCTGGCATAAATGAAGTCTGCTCTACATGGGTTACTTACAGCCTAGAATAGTAGCTATTGCTTAGATGGGTAAACTTGTGTAAAAGTACACTTGGGAGTCATGGCATGAAAGAGCTTAGCCTTGTAGCCACAGACAATGCAGAACATGATAGCAGTGGTGGCACCTTGTAAGGCTGGGCTGAAAGAGGCCTTTTGTGTCAGTGAGTCCAGCAACTCCATCATAATTACTGCCCTTTTCGTACTCTGATGGTAGCAATCCCACAGATGGGCAGGGCAAGAGTGGTTTTACACTGGAAGTACTGGATTTTTTTTTTAGCATTGGAGGTAAGGACGGTGGTGTTATTCATTTCCACGCTTTGAAGGTGAGGAACTAGAGAGAAAGTCATGTGTTGGAGTGTCCAAATTGTGGAGAGAGCCAGAACACAATGTGGGGCTTGGTTGCTGGTAATCAGCAAATTGAGTTTCTGTGTGCAATGCTGGCCTCTCTGAATGTTAATAAAGTTCTGCTTCCTTCTTAAGCCACATCATTTACAGCTAATGAAGCAGTGAGGTGTTGTGGGAGAGAGAGCGGAGCGTAGGGGCTGGTGACATGCTGGGGGAGGAAACCTCCTGCAAATGGCCTTCTTTACTTCAGATGGCTCCCAGCTGTCACTGCTCTTCTCTCCTATCCTGTCTTCTGAGTGTGCCTTCCTTCTGCTCTGCAGGGGGAGAATTAGAGAGGCAGAGATAAAATAGCCCAATACAGTCAGGGTAAGTGTGTTCCTTTTTGAACTCAATGTTTGAAAACAGTAGCGGGCTCCTTGGACTGCTTATTGAGATTCCTAGTGTGAATAAGAGCTCAAAGAAGGCTTGTCTGTATATAAGCGTTGGTAAAACTTCTCTTACCTAGTTGTAGCTCAAAAAGTAGCTGACGGGGGGTGAATGTTTTGTCTTGTGACATCTTTATAAGGTCTTTATCCTGGATTGCAAAGCATGCAGTCCTTTGTGATCATCTTGCCATGATTCCATTTTTAGCACAGTGTACGTGCTTTTGTGCAGTTGTTAGAATCACACCCTACCTTCTGAAACCTCTCTTTGAGATATGTATTTGGATTCATTCTCTGCCTGGAGCCCAACTCTTGTGCATCCAGAGTTAGACTAACTACCTGGCAATGGGCTCTCCAGCTCTTATTCCTCTTCCTCCTGCCCTCTGCACCTGGGCAGTTCAGACTTACCACTGTTGACAACCTGAGTTCTAGTGCAGAAGACTTTAAAAATACAGCTGGAGATTGAAAGTACCTTTTAATGTGTTAATCTTGCAACATGTGTGATTTTTCTCTTGTAAGAGAATAATTTCTTCTGCTTGGTTAACAGTATTAACTACCTGTAATACAATATACCGCATACCTAAAATATCCTGGGATGATTAACTTCAGTGCTTAAAACTGTCAAGAAGTCCTGAAGCTTGTGTGTTTGAGTGTAAACTTCTTAATGATAAAGCACTTCTTAAGTTGAGTCTAGTTTTTTCACTTAACTTTCACCAGAGGACAAAAGTACTAAATTGAAATAATCCTGACATCGCCACTGGGAGAACAAAACTTAAAACACTTAGGTTGTTTGATTGTTTGGGTTTGGGGTTTTTTGTGGAAAATTGAACTAAAGGTTGGAGAGACTAATTGATTTGCTGAAGAACAACAAAACAAAAATGCAGAGCTATTGGTAACCCGGCCCCAATAGCAGTCTATGTCTCTGCCTAATAATCACTCTAGAACAAAGTACAGTTTGTCTGTGCCTGGCTTATCAAGCATCTGGCCAGTCTGTGAGTTTTCCTTTTGCCTGTGAAGCTACAGAACACTCTTTATATTTTCCGTTTGAGCTTCACAAAGGAGATGTAAAACTTGAAAGTAGATTGTCTGTTTCTGAAGGACCTCTATATGAAGAATAGCACATCTCTTTGAAGTTAAGCCAGCTGTGAAGTGCTCTTGATTATAGGCAGCTGATGATACTGCAATTTTTGAGTAAAGTTTAATATTTGGAAGTCTAAATAGAGAGTGTTGGTCTAGCTCCAGCTGAATTTTTCATTAAAAATGAATAGGACCCTTTCTGAAAGGTGATGTGTTTGGTGCAGAAGGGAGTGCATCTTCTGTTTATCCACAGGACATGCAGAGTCTTGGCAAAAGTGTCTGACCTTTCTTACCCTGAGTCCTCGTTTCTGTGATGTGTCTTGACATTGCTCTGCCAGTACTCCTTTTAATGAGAAGAAGATAGTTTAATGATAGGAAGGTAGTTTAGTTTCCATGTCAGCTCAGTTCTAGGCTCCTTTGAAGGGGAAATATTTAGGACATGGGTTTTCCCCTCTTGCTCCTCTGTTACCCATGAGAGAAATGGCTCTGCCTTGGAACTTTTCATAGTTAGCAGTGTTCTGTTTACCATGTGATATTACAGGATTTTAATTGTCACCTCTGGTCTCCTAGCTGTCCTTTGTTCTTGTAATAGTACATTTTTAAATTTTTTCCATAGCTTTTGTTGCATGTTGTTACATAGGCCCTTAAGTTCAAAGCCAAGCGAGAACACTGGTTATCCTCCTCCTGGTTTAGTGCAGTCTCAGCACAGCCTATCTGTGGAAAGAAACTGATTTCCAGTAGTAGCCAGGTGGTGTGGCCACCATTGTTTCCTCCTGGCTGAGACTCTTGGTTACCTTTTTTTTTTTTTTTTAAGTCTTTGCATGTCTCATCCATGTGTTTGCATGATCGAGACCATAAACTCACTTGGTTTACTGTTCTCCTTCATTTGTTTTTTGATACTGTCTCTGTAAAAGCTCAATAACATTCAGAGATGGTTCACCATCTCACTTTATGTAGGCTGCTGAACAGTGTCACGGTAATGTTGATAGTTACTGATTTAAAATTTGTTGACCAAGTAACCTGAGGTTTGGTAGCTATGATGTGAAAATTGATTCATTTTGATCACTCCCAAAGCTGCTTTTTTTTTCCCCCCGCTAGCTCCATCGACTGTCCCTGAATTTCATGTAGAATTTCAGATGTCTTCAGTGTGGGTTCTCATGAATCCGCATTAGCCAGAGATCTCCAGTTGACTCAATATTCCTCAAATCAGGGGCCAGCACTCCAAAAATAGCAAAGGCAACCAAAGTGAGAGTTGGTCTCTGGATCTTTTAAAAACAAATTGGTTAAAGAATTCAGTATAGGTAGTTGTATTTTTTTTTATATCACTGTTTAAAACTTCAGTTTCATGTATACCTTAATTTAAAGGAGTATAAAACTTAAATTTACAGCTGTTTAATTTGCTCAGCTAAGAGTAACAGTTTAGTTTTCATTTGGTGTTTTTTCACACTGTCTAGAGGGCAGCTTGCTCTCTTGTGCTGATTAGAGTTTTTATTGAATTTTTTGCATTATTTGCATTATTTGATGCATTCATGGAGGTGAGGTCCATCAGTAGCTATCAGCCATGATAAAGCCTTTGCGGGAGGAATTTTCTTAACTCACCGAGTTTCCTGGCAGAGCTTCCTAGTTCTCATCAAGGGCTGCTGTTATACTTGTTCCCACACTTTTCCCTTGAGTATTGGCTACTGCCTTTTGAGTCCCTGACCTGTCCCCTAGCTCAAGAGCGTGAGAGTAGAGCTCCTTGCGGCTGCCACAATGATGCAGTCAAACTTCCTGCATTCGGGGAAATTGCAGGCGTTGGCACACAGAAGTGTCAGGGTTGATCTTCACCCTGAGAAAACTGCCTTCCTGCCCAGGGTGTTTCCCCTGGCATCTGCTGGCAGCAGAATGATTGGGGGAAAGAGCCCTTGGTCTGGTCTGGTATCGGGAGCTGTTCTGGCTTCTTACAAATCCTATGGTGTGCTGGGTGATAGCGCTCAAGCCTTCCTTTTCCAGGTTCAGCATTGGTTCAGCTTGGTGCCTAGATGACATGGTGGTAGGTATTGTGTAAATAGCCCGAGAGAATGAAACATAAAACATTAGTCCTTCTGTGGAAGCACTGATTTTTATGCAGAAAATATAAAGTTTATCTTCTGTGTTGAAAACAGAGGACAAATTATAAAATTGACATATCTGATCAATTGGTTTTGAAAGGTACCATCTTTATTTGCAAATGGAGTCTTTTTTTTTTTTTTTCATCCCTCTCCCTTGGAAATGTGTAGAAGCTGTAAAACAGCAGGAAGCCAAGTCACTAAGAGCATCCAGAGGAATTTAATTTTATTTTCATAAACTAATCTACCCACTCACATCTATCTGTGTAAACTAATTACTTTTTTAATTAGGTAGCCTTTTTGATTGCTTATGGAGAGCTGTGGTGAAATTTACCACTAATTATGCTGGGGCAGGAGAAGGCCTCTGGATTGTTAGGAAGGATGAGAAAATTTTATTTCCTTTTGTTCAAATGGGGAGCAAGTAGTAACTGATACATAAATAATGTGCTTATTTTTCCAATTTCAACCTATTCAGCTTTTGTTAACCTTACTAATTGAAGCTCTTTCTGTGGGTCATTGGGTTTCCTTCCATCTAACGTAACATCTACAGGAACTTCAGAACAATAAGGAAACAAAACTACTGTAAAGTTGAAGTTTTCCTTCTTACTGTTAAAGGTAATGTTTATGCTGAGTGGTTCTACATTTTGTACATTAGTGTGTTCCACTGATGTTTGCCCCAAAATGCTGGATCCTAGGACATGCTAGCAAGTAATCTGCAAAGTTCAAGTGCTGTTTTTTTTTTCACTGTGGTTGGATTTAGAAATTAGAAGTATGTAGAAAACTGGGAGAAGTTGTCAGTTTCACATCTCTTGTGCCATCTCCTCTGAGGCCCTAAGCCCATCATGTGGATTTATGGTGAGTCCTCTGTTACGTATAGTAATGGAGTATAGCCAAGATTGCACATGGAAGAGAACCTAGTAAGTGGTTCTCCTTTGTGTTTCCTGTTCATGGTGTCCTTGGAAAGAGTGAGTGCTCTGAGAGATCAGGTGGGACAAGGGCCGTTAAGATAGTTAGGCCATAAGCATCATGTTTTCTTCTCCTTTCCCTCAAGCTTGTAGTCCTGCTCTGAGTCTGTTCTAAGGGTGATAGTTTCAACTGAATTTGCTGTTTCACTCCCATTTGCTTCCAGCAGGTCCTACAGTTCACTTCTGATGCCTTGCAACCTCCATCCTTCAGTTTTCAGCTTCAGTCCAAACTTGTGGCCTCTCGTCTTTGCCTAAATGAGTCGCACACAAAATAAATACCACTGACAAGTGGGAATGTAAGGTATTTTTGATATTGCATTAGTGGTGAGTGTTCAGAAATGTGAATAAAAAAGTGGGAAGCCAGACAAAATTACTTCATCTGTATCGAAATCTAGAACGTCTGTTCAGGAGGACCATTTTCAGCTTCTTCGAACCCACTGCCTTGTAACGTGCAGTGCAAGATCTGAAAGGTCTGATATATATCACTGAAATCTTCTCTTTTGAGGAGGCTCTGGAGATCACCTCTTCTCTGTATTCAGAGTAGTTCACTTGAGCTGTGTCACGAATCTTGCCTTTTACGTTTCTGTGTGAGTGGGTGAGCCTAAAGGGATGAGTGCTGCCGAAGGAAGGACAGTTCCTCCATCCACCTTAGCCTTGTAAGTGTGAGGCAAGATCAGCTGTCCCTGTGTCATATGTGACAGAACTGCAACGTCAAGAGAAGACCTCTAGGAATGCATCTCTGACAGCGTCCCTGGGCAGTCTCTTCCAGACCTTCATTTGTCTTGGTTGTTTTCTGAGGAGGAAGGAACCCTTCCAACTTTTTTGTTCTTGCTGTAATTGAACCTCATTGCATATTACTCTTTCTGCCAAGCAAAAGTATATTCCTTTCCTCCATAACCTTGTATATGCTTGAAGACTACTACCATTACCACCCTCAGTATTCTCCAGGGTAAAACGTCCTGATTTGTTACATCTTTCTTGACCATTTTTCAGTCTTTTTCATAGTTTTCACTGTTTTCCTCTGAATTTTTCCTTTTTATTCATTCTTTTAGTTGTAGCTTCTAGCTGTGATAATGCTTCTAGATGAAGCCTTATTAATATGAAGGAGAGTGTAAGGGCTGTTGCACATGTCTTGTGAGCTACGCTAATATTTTTTATATGATTCACTAAAGCCCTTACATCTTATTCAGAAATGCTGTCTAGCTTTTACCTTTTCCTGTGTTTGTGCAGCAGATAATTCCTGCTGCCAGGTAAAATTTTGCATTTTTCCTTATTTAAATATGTTCTTACTGAAATGCAATCTTCTATACTTTCTACAATTTGTCAGAAACTCTTTGATTTCTAATCCTGTCCTTCAAGATATTGAACAGCTTTGTGTCACCCACATATTTAAATACAAACACTTCCTCTTTCACCTGTTTTGCCATACAGGTCAGTTGAACAGAACTGCACCTTTTGGGGTAGTCAGACGTTGAATTCTAGTAGTAAATTCTTGGTAACTACCCAGTGCAAGAAGGGTGTTAGTAGTATCCTACTAATGTGGTAACTATGAGGACTCCAGTCTATTAGGAATGAGTGGCAGGTATTGCCCTGCAGTTAAGCATTTTCCTTGATCTGAACCCCTCTGTTTGCTTGAGTTGGACCAAGGACTTGAATTCTCTTTTTTTCCCCGCTCTCTAAGAGAACGTTTTGAACCATGGCTGCTGGGTATTTGGTGAAGAGGTCTCAGCTTGGGTTTTTAAAGGCAGTTCAGTCAGTGTCAGAGGAATGCAGGAGACTAACTGCAGTTCAGAGTTGAAGGCTTTCACCGGATGTGCAGGAGGTGGGTTGCCAAAAAAGTGCATTATTCTAAGGAAATAGAGCACCTCTGTGTGTTTGGTTTTTGTTTGGTTTTGTTTTGTTGTTGTTGTTTGCTTATTTTTTGTTTAATTTTGGGGGGTTTTTTGTTTGTTTTTTGTTTGGTTTTTTTTTTTTCCAACGGGCAGATCTGGATTTAAGCCTCTGCTTTAGGTTACGCAGAAAGGGTTTGAAAACAGGTATTCTAGATGGCAGATAAAGCCGTTCTTTTCTTGCTCCTAATCTTGACACTTCCTGCTGGCTAAAAAATTCTTGCTTAGTTTTTGTGAATGTGATTCTGAAAGCCCAAACGTTTCCTTTACCTGAAAGTCAAAATATGACAGAGCTTGTCAGAAGTGTTGGTAGCATTCGACATACTGGCTCTGTCCTCTGCAGTCAGTCCCATTTTCCTACCTTAAGGCGTTTAGTAGGACTTCTGAAAGGGATGTGCTGTATCACCTTTATCCTTTTTGTGGATTTAACCCAAAACATCTATGAAGTTAGGTCTTCCCTCCTCTGAAAGGATGTTGGAGCCTCCTGCCTGAAGATGCACCTTGTTCTTTTTTGTAGCTAATTATGTGCCTACAGGCTTTTTCTGTTGGATGTTAACTTAAGTCTTGGATCCAGTACACATTGTACCTTCCGAAACTGTGTTTCAATGGATAAATCTCCTTTTAACCTGCCCTGTGTGATCTTCGTGAAATTCACCTAATTCAACTCAATGAGCAATATTTTGATTGGAAAAACAATCGTTATTCAGTCTCTTCCCTTTTATGCTAGTAAGCTGTGGCCAGAAATGACCTGTACATAGTGATGCTCCTTGTGCAAGTGCTTTTGGACAAGGTTATGCTTTCCCCTGCTCCATATACTTACTAAGTCATTCCAAAACAATTTTTTTTGAGTATAAAATTTCAGTTGTCTTAGTTGTGTTGTTGGTTGGTCTCTAGTATAGTGTGGCCAATTATAAGAACAGATTTTCATATTTCAATGAAGTGGTACCTGTTTGGCTAGTAAATAAAAGGATAAAAGGAGGCAGCGGTAGCTGTTTCCTCCGCTTGTGTTTTGGAAGAAATAAGTGATGTAGACATTGGACTCTAAGCAGAGGTTTAGGGCTGCAAATACCAGACAGAGAGCGATGCAGCTTAGTTACTACAATTAGAGCTGGAAGAATAGGGGGGAAGAAAGGATTCGTGGCTTAATGGTGTGCTTGGAGCGTGAATGTTTCTTGGGTCCTCTTCTTGAGTATTCAACCTGTGGTTTTTGGAAGAAAATTAAGTTATTTTCCTGGATCTTGCTCCCAGAACATAAACACCATAAAGCAACAATCCAAAACAAGGGTGCTTATAAATTGCAAGGTTTGCTTTTCACACAGACTATTTGAGGGACTTGATTTTGAGATTTGTTATATTAGAGGCCTGTCAGAAACAGTTTTGGAATGATACTTTTATGAATATAAGAAACTTACCTTCAGAGAATCCTTGGGGAAATTATTGCTGGGTAATAAAATGCTTTGTATTAATTAAAACATTTTTAGTAACATAATGGAAGCAACTGGCCTGTAAATTAGACAGCTATGTGTGGAAGTTTTTCAAGTGAAGGAAGGAGTTTAAATTAGAAGACAGAGTTTTGACACTACTTTCGATTTTGATTATACAGTGTAACTGAGGAGTCCAGAAATAATAGTTTCCTGGTGAAAGTATCAAGTTTGTTCTGTAGTTGTATTTCAGATGCAGCACATCCTCTGAATCAAGGGGCAAGAATGTTAACTGTGCAAGGCTGCACTTAAAAGAAGGTAGTAGCTAGCAAGCATGTGAGCAGAGCAATGGGCACAGAACTTAATAACTTACTTTCAAATTGTTATGTTCAGTCTATGTCTTACTTCTCAAATCACCTTTTTTGTTTTTTTTTTCAGTAAGAGTATAACATGGACTCTTGTTCTGCTGTGACCTCTCGGTAAAACAAATGCTTTGTTCAACTGGCAAATAATTGAGAAACTTCTTAAACATATTCTACCAGTATGGGAGGTATAATCGAAAGGATACTACCTCTGTCCAGGGTCTAAAAAATGCATTAATGATAAGAGTCCAACATGAAAACTGAAAATTAACATGTATCATCATATGAAAAGGTAAATACAGCTCATCAATCTTAGGCAAACTTTGAAAGGCATCAGTAAAGTTAGTGGCAAAGTTCAAACACAACAGAGGTCAAAAATGTTTCCCACGGGATTTCCTTTTTTGGGATGGTCTCTCGTATCCACTAATGCTGACTATGTATCTCCAAAAACAGTAGATCACTTTAAAATTAGAAATAACATGGTATCACTTGATGTGCTACTGCCTTTTGAGTTTGGGATCTGGAAGGGTAGTATCAATACTACTGCTTATGCTTAATCTTCTGTGTTTTACTTTACTATGGAACTTGGATCCAGTCTAAATGATAAACATTTCATCAGCAAAAATAATCTTCTTTATGAATAATTTGCATCTGGCCACTCAGAGCACGACTGGAAAAATGCAGTCTACTGTAATACATCCCTGGATCAACTGTTGTGCTAGCATGAGTAATGCGTTGTCTGCATGGCTTTGCCAGTCACCCTTCAGGGGCCAGCCCTGTATTATTGCTGCCTTGTCACATTTTTTTGGTATAGTTTTTACAAGTATCATGCTTGCTGTCCTCTCAGAAGTTGAGACACTTCCAGAGGCATCTGGAGACAAGAAGAGAGCAAATTCTTTCAGGTATGAACATACCTTGATTTTCATCAGTGAGGCTGGCTACTTTCAATACAACAGAGCATGCTCAGTCTTTTGGGGAACTTCAGTAGGAGGGGAGAAGCAATGGAGAGGGGAGAGTATCATCTTGGTTCATGATGCAATTGGAGGTAGCTAGAAAATAGCTTGGACAGAGAAGTATTAGGCAAACACAAGAAACCACTCTACCCTAGAAACTATTGTGCCGAGAAACTTTTCCATGGGGTCTGGTTTGTATGGTAGCTACTCAGTCCCACGTGCCTTAAAATGCCAACTTAAGCTGATCACAATGCTACTTTCTTTCAGCCACTATAGGTCACACCTCTGTTTAGCTTTCATGCTGACCTGCATTTCTTGTGGTACTCAGCAACTGCACCTCACTTTTCTGTGGGTTTGTTTTCCAGAAGTGTGTATTATTTCTTCTGGATAAGAGTAATTATTTTTTTTTAAATTCTGCTTTACCCAGCAGAACTGACACCTCCCCACATCTCCTTTCAGCTCAGCATTTATTCACCACACTCCACTCAATGGCTGCAAGGACAGAGTCACTGTTAGGCTGACTGCTGCCGGTCAGCTAAGACATGCTTTGTCCACTCCAGCTACCTTTCCTGGTGAAGCTCCACAGAAGCAGCTGACTGAAAAGATTATTCAAAGGCAGGTGTTCTCATCAGTAGTTCTTTTGTGGTGTGAACCGGGCAGCGTCTGTTTGGCGGTTACGTGCCTAGGACAAAATGCTGGTGAGAAGAAGTGCATGTATTCTTATGAAACCATAGTAGTGTCACAAAAGGTTTCACTTATTAGCACTGTTTAGTACTGGTCTGGAGTCACTTCAAAAGTAGGTCATTCTGCAGTCAATCAGAAACCTGCTGATAATCTGTCACAGCAGTGCTTAAGTGATGGTGAGATAGACTTATTAATGTGCTTAAGGTAGACAAGTAGAAGTACTGAAACTGCAGTTTACCCAAACTCAGGCAAATTAACAAAAATTTTTATTAAGAGTATTCAATATAGCACCACACAAAAGGTACACTGTGCTTTGTGTTGCCTTTAAGGAACATGCCAGAACACTTTCAAACTAGAAAAACTAATGTAAAAAGCTTTCTTGTTCATCAGCAGAGCTTACTGTTTGCTGTTTAAAGAAGCTATTCTGAAAGAATCACAGCTTTTGTACATAATGTTTTAATGGTCTTCCAGGCAAATTAAGCATTGTTCCCTTACCCATTTCGTTCTCTTTCATCTTCTGGGGTTTGAGCTTTTGTTTAAAAAAAGAAAAAAAATCACTTACGCTAAGGTGCTTTCGGAAAAAGCATTCAATCCAAAACTCTTACCAGCAGATCAAACCAACAACATACTACTCAAGTGCTAAATTCTGTTTCTTGAAAAAGTAACAGAATTTCGATCAATGGTAACTGTGAATTGGGTTCTACAAATCAACACCAGGCAAACTGAGAAAGATTTTTGTATCAGCTCTTAATTCTGTCTTGGGTTCAAAGATAAACAGGGAGTAGATACTTCATAAAATTACAGATAAATTGCATCATAGAAAAAAAGGTGGGTGACTTTGAAGGGTCATTTAGTCCATCTCCTCTTTCAGTACAAATTGTTATGCTATAATGGCCTGAAATTATTTCAAATATAAGGTGCTTCTAAAGCCCACGGCAGGGTGTTGGAACTACCTGATCTTTAAGGTTTCTTCCAACCCAACCTGCCCTGTTCAATTTAATTCTAAAGTATTTATTGGTCCCTCACATTCCTTACGTAGCTGAACTTTGTTTTTTAGCTTGAATTGTTAAGATTGTTCTGTATATTAGCTATTACACTATTACGCTTACATTAAATAGGCTTTATTTTTCCTTTCTGTAACTGAGGTGAACTGGAAATGTTTCTATTTTGCCTGAATATGGAATACACAGATGTTTCAGAACATCCTTTATTTGATGCTTCTTGGAATTGGAGAAGGGCCAGTTTGCACAAAGTGAACCTTAGCAAGTCAACAATAGTAATAGAGCCATAGTCAAATGGAAGTGTGGAATGGACCCAGTGCTAATGCATATAAAGAGAGTACAGAAAAACTTCTAGGCTTCCAGCTTCACTGACTCCAGTATGGAACGTGCTTCTTTATATTCTTCAGCTTCTTCCAATTCTTTTTCATTTTCCTGGAATTAAAAAAAAATTTTTTTTGACTACTTCAAAAATAATTGACATGGGATTAAATTTAAGAAGGTAACTATGAAAAAAGCCTGGTAAGAACAGACATGGGGAATGCTGATGTGCTCAACAACTTTTTTACCTCAGTCTTCACTGGCAGCGTCTCTCCCCACACCTCTTGAGCGGATGGACCGCAAGAGAGGGACTAGGGGAGGAAAGTCCCTCCCACTGTAAGAGAAGATCAGGTTTGTGACTACCTGAGGAATGTGAATGTACTTAAGTCCGTGAAACCCAACAAGATGCATCCCAGAGTCACCAAGCCGCTCTCCATGATATTTGAAAAGTCATGGCAGTCAGGTCAAGTCTTCAGTGACTGGAGAAAGGGAAACAATTGCACCCATTTTTAAAAAGGGTAGGATGGAGGACCCTGGGAACTACCGACCTCTCAGCCTCACTTGTGTGCCTGGGAAGATCATGGAACAGATCCTCCTAGAAGCCATGCTAAGCCACATGGAGGGCAGGGAGGTGATTTGAGACAGACAGCATGGCTTCATCAAGGGCAAGTCTTGCCTGACCTTCTATGATGGAGTGACTACATCAGTGGACAAGGGAAGAGCTATGGATGTCGTCTGTCTGGACTTCTGTAAGGCCTTTGGCGTGGTTCCCCACAACATCTTTCTCTCTAAATGACAGAGGTATGGATTTGATGGGTGGAGTGTTCAGTGGATGCGGAATTGGCCAGAGGGTAGTAGTCAATGGCTCAATGTCCAGATGGAGACTGGTGACAAGTGGTGTCCCTCAGGGGTATGTACTGGGACCAGTACTGTTTAATATCTTCATCAACAACATAGACAGTGGGATCAAGTGCACCCTCAGCAAGTTTGTGGGTGACACCAAGCTGAGTGGTGCAGTTGACACGCCTGAGGGATGGGTTACCATCCAGGGGGACCGGGACAAGCTTGAGAAGTAGGCCCACGTGAACCTCCTGAGGTTCAACAAGACCAAGTCCTGCACCTGGGTCGGGGCAACCCCCAGTATCAATACAGGCTGGGGGATGAAGGAGTTGAGAGCAGCCCTGCAGAGAAGGAGTTGGGGATACTGGTGGATGAGAAAACTGGACATGAGCTGGCAATGTGCACCCACAGCCCAGAAAGCCAACCGTATCCTGGGCTGCATCAAAAGAAGCATCAAAAAGCAGCAGGTCAAGGGAGGTGATTCTGCCTCTCTGCTGCACTCTGGTGAGACACCATCTGCAGTGTTGCCTCCAGCTCTGGAGTCCCCAGTACAGGAAAGACATAGACCTGTTAGAGTGGGTCCAGGGGAGGGCAACAAAAGTGATCAGAGGGCTGGAGCTACTCTCCTATGAGGAAAGGCTGAGAGAGTTGGGGTTGTTCAGCCTGGAGAAGAGAAGGCTCTGGGGAGACTTTATTGTGGCCTTTCAATACTTAAAGGGGATATAAGAAAGATGGGGACAGACTTTTTAGTAGGGCCTGTAGCAATAGGACAAGGGGTAATGGTTTTAAACTAAAAGAGGGTAGATTTAGACTAGATCTAAGTAAGAAATTTTTTACGATGAAGGTAGTGAAACACTGGAACAGGTTGCCCAGAGAGAGGTGGTAGATGCCCCATCCCTGGGAACATTCAAGCTTAGGTTGGATGGGGCTGTGGGCAACTTGATCTAGTTGAAGATGGCCCTGCTTACTGCAGGGGGGTTAGACTAGGTGACCTTTAAAGGTACCTTCCAACCCAACACATTCTATGATTCTGTGAAAAAGGGCTATGTCATTATTGAAAAAACTATTTCTACATGATTGAAAGTATAGGTAATTTCTTTTGTCCTACTTAAGGTCCAGGATAATGGTGTCATGTATGAGTAATGTGATCTATGCATATCTTTATTTTATTCTGTTAAATATTTAAAATGAAGGACAGCATAACTGGAATGAATAACAACAGACCTCAGAACAAGAGTACCATTAGGAAAAAGCTTAAGCAGACTGACAATTGAAAAAAATATACTGTACAGTCGATTTTAATAAAAGCATTTGAAGGTGAGATAAGCATAAAATTCTAAACAACAATAGTAACTCCCCCCATTTCTTGTTTTAAGTTTGCACAGCACACTGTATGAGTCAATAGCACCTCTTCGGCATGCCACTGAAATCTAGACCAGCTAACTGTCAAATAACAAGTTGAATGACGAAAGTACCCTGAATCCTGCTAGGTACTGAGCATTTGTTCTGGAAAACAGTAGAGGCATGCTACCTGAGGATAAGACATCTTGAGTTTTCCTTTGAGAAGGGTTTTGCATTTTAGACATCAAATGTATGTATTTTAGAGTATGTATTTTCAGCCTCACAGTAGCATTTACATGTGCAGCTGAATTCTTGATGAGAAGTCAGCTTTTAAAATAAGCATGATGATATCCAAAGTTAGTTTAGTTTCAGTGACTCTATTTGTACAAGATACTATTTATTCCTGCAGGTATTCATATCTTTAAAATGTGGCACTAGTGCTCACCTCACTAAAAAATCATAAGCAGTACGTGGCGAGGACTCAGCTGTCTTGTTTCTTTTTCGTAGTATAATAAAAGTAGTAAGCAAAGTATTTTGACTATTTCAGTCACTACAAACGTATTGTATAAATCTACATGTTCTAGAAAACTACCTAAAGCAGGTGAACTGTTTTTTTCTGGTCATGTAACTAGCACGGGAATTCAAAGTCCATTCTAGCAGTTTAGTATTTAGCATACATTGAGTGTATATTCCCTTAAAGTCAGCTTCTAATAGTCTAACACACGTGGTTTTCATAGACTGAAGATCAAGTCTGCAAAGACAGTTATCTAAAATGAAATATTGGTATGTTATAGGATGCTAGTCTTGGGACCTATAAAAAGTAATTATTAAATCCAGTTCTAATACGCTGCAAATGCACTGCAGACAAGCAAGTTCATCCAAGTTCATCAAGGCATTTCTTGATCAGTATTTTTTGGTGCTATACTTACTAGTAGCTGAGTAAGATCTGCATGTGCAGCTTCTAATCTGCGCTGGCAGTCTGGAATCATCATTCGTGACTCTTGCAAGATCTCGATCTGTGAAAATCATAAGCCAATGAAATAAGAATGTATTACAGATAGGAATGTTATTTTTTAAGGCAAGTCTTTACTCTGAAAAATCAGTAGTCCAGTCATCATCTAGGAACTTACGAACAGTTGTACCTATTTTCTGAATAGGCTTTGTTATTAAATGACACTCAGCACAATTGCTTAAAACTCTGTTAATTTACAGGACACCTCCATTTACTTTGTGTTTAAATAAATTTAAAATTAATACTTTAGTATAGCACAAGAGTATTTAGAATAATTTTTCCCTTGGAAAAAAAGTACTGCCTGATAAGCTTTCCGTACAGCATTTGTTAAAAAAGGCTATTTAAAACAAACTTTCTCCTGCTGTCATGAAGCAGCTTCATCCAAAATGGGATCAGCTGGTTATATAAATATCTCCTGCATCTTTTGGGTAATAAAGAAAAACAGTGTTCAGATAATACCACATAGAGATAATTACTGTATGAAAAACGTTATTGAGTTATTGATCACATTGTGTGCACACTGCAGGAGGCTCTGACTGAAAGACAAAGGTAAAGAAAAATGAAAAGCAAAGACCAGCAGGCACATATTTTTGATGCTTATCATGCATAAAAAGTTATTACTTATCCTTGTGCTTCGTTTTAGGAGAAAGATTATTCTCACCATGCACTTTGAACAAAATTACTAAACTGGCACCTACTGAATCTGAACATCCCGCCGCCTCCTACAGAAAACAACTTCAGATTTATACAAGGGAACACTTATTTCATGGAACATTTCTGGATCTGAAATCCAGCCACTGAGAAGAAAAGGTGTGCAAGCGTTGTTCAGTAATGTTAAATCTATTTAGAAATGAAAATCTGTTAGCTATTTAAACATGAAACCTTTTCTGCATTCAGGATAACCTGCAACAGAAGGTGTTACCTTTAAATGGCTTACTTCATTCTGTCATTCCCATGTTGCATTCTCCTTTCAGCATTAATACTGCTGTACTGAAGGGAACACTGTCGTCGTAAAAGGGAAGATAAGCTACAGCTAACACTGTATTTCTGCATACAGGAACATGTTATGTATGTAATAAACCATTATCACCATGTTTTTAAGTGTCATATATTAAGTTCTTAGCTCAAGTTATTTATGAAAGGGTTTAAAAACTTTTGTTTCTAATTTTCTTTCAGAGAATCTGGGGCAAAACTTGTCTATTTTAATGAAGCAAACATGGGTTACAAATGTTGTAGAAAAAAAAAATAATGTAAGCACCCCCAAGTTCTAGTTCTCATCAGTATTATCACTTTTCTGTTAAGCATTCAGTGTTGGACTGCATTAAAAAGACGACTAGGAACTCTGCATTCACTTTCAGCAGTGAATGGATAAATAAAGGTCTGTAACTTCCACGTGCCATAAACTGCATGAGATTATGCCTTCTACTTTATGTACTACAAATTTGTTTCATAAAGAATACCTACAGGGGTGAGAATATCCAATAATGACTTCCTTGGACTGGTATGGCTAAATAGTTCTGTATTGTAAAGCTGGTAGGTGCTATGAAAAGTAGTAACTTCGTGGGCATTTGCCACTCAACAAGTGATCTGGAAAGGCATATAAATCTAGAATCTGTAAGCTGTAGTCCTGGCTGCTCAAAGAAAAGAACAAAGCTACTCCAATCACTCTGTTCAAAACAGAATTTGACTGAGGTCCAAAGGGCTACCTGAATTTTATTTACATTTTCCTGCAGTTATGCAATAATAAATAAAGAACAGAAGCAAGAAACCTGGAACTACATTCAGTAGATGCAAACAGTTGAAGACTGTAACAGGAATGCTGTGGAACCAAGATTATTAGTTGGTTACTGAACTATCTATGCAAACTTTGGTAACTTCTGCATAAAACACGTTTTTTCAAGTAATGCCGATAATCCCAGATACACTATTTACTGTTTCAAATGTTTATAATAAAGCAAAGTCAAAAGCTCAAAGATAAACTTTAGGACTGGATTTAAAGTGTTTGCTCACCAAATTCTATCAACATTCTGTAAAACTTTCTGACTGAACTCTAAGGAGTTTAAATTCTAAGGAGGTCACAGAGGAAGTTATTACATGAAACTGATCTAACTTTGAGAAGAACTGTAAATACCTGCAAGGTTTCTGTGACTTACAATGCCAAACAGAAGTATTAAAAAACTGGAGTAACTGAAGTGCATCTAAGTACAGTATGAAGACAAAAGCAATAAAGCACAAAAATATGTACAGGGAAAAGCAGATTGAATTTGTTGTCAATAACTGCACATAGGACCAAAACAGCTATTGTGGCTACAATGAGAATGATGTCCCCACAGCCAATTAAACAAATCTCTTCAACCAGCCACATTTCTAGTGAGTTATCTTTCAGGACTGAAGATATTTCTACTAAGGGAGCAGATGTCTGGCATCTTTCAGAAGAAAGCCATTTGCTCAGATGTGATGGAGGTCTCTAACTGTTGGGGTGTATTTACTAAACACGATGTGGACTTTTTGTAAATCGCATCAGATGTCAAAGAACTGGTGTGCATAATGCACTATCAGTAGCCTTCAATCTGTTTTGCATAAATTCAAGATTGCACTGCCGGATAAAGCAGAACAGATGCAAACACACAGGCCTACCTACCAGTTGCTTAAGTGGAAGAGCACCACAGCTAAAATAAAACAATTATTTTACACATTCAAAATAAGCACAAAGGCCAAACACAAGCCTGTGAGAAACAGCTGAGGAGGTGTGGTGGGTTAACCCTGACCCTATCACTCCCCCTCCTCAGCTGGACAGGGGAGAGGAAATACAATGAAAGGCCCATGGTTGAGATAAGGACAGGGAGATCACTCAGCAATTACTGTCATGGGCAAAACAGACTTGAGTTGGGAAAATTAGTTTAATTTATTACCAATCAAATCAGAATAGGGTAATGAGAAATAAATCTTAAAAACCTTCCCCCAACCCCTTCCTTCTTCCTGGGCTTAAGTTTATTCCCAATTTTCTCTACCTCCTCTCCCCCCAGTGGCGCAGAGGGACAGGGAATGGAAGTTGTGGCCAATCCACCACAGTTGTCTCTGCTGCGCCTTCCTCCTCAGGGAGAGGACTCCTCACCCTCTTCCCCTGCTCCAGCCTGGAGTCCCTTCCATGGGAGACGGTCCTCCACAAACTTCTCCAACATGAGTCCTTCCCATGGGTTGCAGTTCTTCACGAACTGCTCCAGTGTGGGTCCTTTCCACGGGGTGCAGTCCTTCGGGAACAGACTGCTCCAGTGTCCCCCCCATGGGGTCACAAGTCCTGCCTGCAAACCTGCTCTAGCATGGGCTTCCCACAGCCTCCTTCAGGCACATCCACCTGCTCCGGTGTGGGGTCCTCCACAGGCTGCAGGTGGATATCTGCTCCACCATGGCCCTCCATGGGCTATAGGGAGACAACCTGCCTCACTATGGGCTATAGGGAGACAACCTGCCTCACCATGGGCTGCAGGGCAATCTCTGCTCTGGCGCCTGGAGCACCTCTTCTCCCTCCTTCTTCACTGACCTTGGTGTCTGCAGAGTTGTTTCTCCCATGTATTCTCACTCCTCTCTCCCAGCTGCAATTGCGCAGTTTTTTTCCCTTCTTAAATGAATTATCACAGAGGTGCTACCACCATCACTGATGGGCTCAGCCTTGGCCAGCAGTAGGTCCATCTTGGAGTCAGCTAGCACTGGCTCTGTCAGACACAAGGAAAGCTTCTGGCATCTTCTCACAGAAGCCATCCCTGTAGCTCCCTGGTACCAAAACCTTGCCACACAAACCCAATACAGGAGGTAATGCCCAAGGGTTTAAAAATAAGCAGCTTTGGTTTTTAGCAGGTCCCACAGTGAAAGTTCAAAGCTACTGTTTCAACTTCAGGCAGATCAGAGCTGCTCAGATGAGGCAGATACTTTACTCTTTGGATCACCGAAGCATTTACACTAGAACAAAGGTTTGATAATTTAAGAATACAAATAAATATTACTGCTTATAAGTGTTGATACCAAGCATTCTGCAACAGGAAGCAATTTTGCTCAGCCTAACTGATACGTATTATATAATGGGGACAGCAGTTTTATCAGCTTCAAAAAGAAGAAGTAGAGTTTGTTTGGTTTTTTTTTTTCGGCTGACTCACATCTAAACGAGATTTAGACATGTGCAGATCCACAAAGAACCTGAAAACAATAAGAAAAACTCCACAGGGCTTTGTGTCTTTCCGTGATCTTGTAAGGACAGCCTAATAATCATAGGATCATAACAAACTACTGGGTCGCAGCGTATAGCTACAATATTGTTTTATATGGCACGATTGGTGTTCTAAACACAAGAAATAGGCTTAAAAACATCACAAATGTGAATGAATAATATACATGTATAAATTATATACAGACGTGAATATGTACCCATGCTTTTAAATACTGCCTCGTAGTCACTTGCCCTTTGACTGCTGCACAGATAATGATAACAGTATGGATCTACTCAAAGATGGTAGGGAGGAAAAGAAAAAAACATGCAACTAAACCAGTTTGCTAAGAAAAGGGCTACTTGTTTGAACTACTTTTCATCAGAAAGTTTGTAAAACACTTGGAATCCACTGACTAATTAATCAGGGAATATAAAGGCACAACATGCTGAGCTAGGATGGTGGCATGGAGACATAGGGAGCAGGACAGCATAAGTCATGTAGAAGAAAGCTGGGCATAGGGAAGGCAGGAACTCCAAGGAGATACAGCATGAAGGTGAATACGGAGGGAAAAAAAAACCCAACATATACAAAAACTGCAGGAAACCAAGTTTTATTAGTTCTACTTTGTTTGAAGCAACTTGTTTTATTTTCATATAGCAGGCCCAAAAGAAGATTGAGCTATCCACAAATACAGGATACAAGTGCAGTCCGTTGTAGGCGAGTTGTCAAATACATTGTCATAACACTTCTGAAGGACTGCGAAGACAAGCTTGTAGTAAAGAATTGGAGAACATTGTTTTGTTTCTACAGTGCTTGAGTGTTTCAAGAATGGAAATGGCCATGTATCAACCACAAACCACCTACCCTTTGTAGCAAGAAAGCTGGAGGAGGAGAAAACCCTCTAGATCTAATGCCTCAGTATTTCAAATGAGCTTTCTCTGCAGCTCCTCTCAGGTGAGGGCTAATCCTGTTTCTTCTAAAGCAGATCACTTAAGGACATAAAAGGCAGAAAGGTTCCTTCAGTCTTTTTGGAAAACAGTTTGTCAGTGAGAACACCACGTGACTTGAAGCTAAAAAATGGAAATACTTTTCAGAGGACAGAAGCAAAACTCTATGTCCTCTACTGAAAATGTTTTTAATTAAATACTCTATATCATGAATTACAGATATTGCTCCTTTAAAATTAACTTAGAGGATGAGAATGGAATTATCCATTACAGAAAGTTGTCCTTTAATCATCAGGCAGCACACTTCCTTCCAGCAACTCAAAATTCTACCTGAACAGATCCATGTTGAGGCAAATATAAACATCACCCTGTAAACAGGTGACAGGTGGTAAACATCTGAATGAAGAGGTTTCTTTGGGAGTGCTGTAAAGAAAACACTGACAAAAGAATGGCTCAACCTTGTTAGAACAAATAGCCAAATTTTCTCTGTGACACCCCCCCCCCCAATTTTTGTGGTGGA
The DNA here is from genome assembly GCA_008658365.1 of Alca torda. Taxonomy (NCBI): domain Eukaryota; kingdom Metazoa; phylum Chordata; class Aves; order Charadriiformes; family Alcidae; genus Alca; species Alca torda. The sequence continues at coordinate 26,513,595 of CM018101.1, read as the reverse complement.
GGTTAAACTTGGAGGAGAGGTTTCTGAGAGTTTTTCTGTTGTTGGGGTTTTTTCAGTTGGTTATTAAGATAAGGTATAGATCCTGAATCCATGCTTATTGTAATGCCTGCTATGCTAAAAGTAGCAGGCTGCTTAGGAGGTGTTTTAGATTAAGCTTGAAGGTTTGGGAGGAATCCCCCATCTGTTTTGTGGAGGTGAAATACCTGGCAAAATATTTGTGCTAAAATCAGAAACAGAACAGACATGGGAAGTTCCCTAGATAGACAGAAGGCAGAAAAGTCCAGATTTTTTTCCTCCATCTAGAACAGCAGAAAAGTGAGGCCAATTGAAGAAGAAATGAATCATGTCCCATCTCAGTGGCAGGTCGTTTCTACCATAGGAATGTTTCCATACTGACTTACTCCAAATACTGCACAAGTGCCTTTAATCCTCAGCATAAAGTCTGGAATCCAAAAGGTATTTACACCTGCATAGATAAAAAGGAAAACAGAAGGGAAAAAGGAAGAGCACAGTAATGATTCTTCATCATTTAGTCCCTTTCAGAAAGCACATTAGGCAATAAAACAAAGTTTGAAAGCATTTTTTAATACCAGTTGTCTATTAGGGTTATTATTCTGTATTTAGTACAGAGAATTCCAAGTCGCTAGATTTTAAGGAAACAAACCACGCTTGTTAAGGATACTGTCCAAATACATAAGGGAGAGCATTAGACCCTTCATTAGCATTTCCACTGACTACGTAACAATTAGAGCCAGAGTTCAGATCATTAAGCAAAGATCATCTATTCTTAGGAAAAAAACCCACAAAACCAACTTATGGAGATAATCAGACTGAAGTGAAACTGTATGTTTCACCTAATCTTACTGTACTTGACTGGTGAGAAGATTGAAACTCCATTTGAACTAATTGGATAGGAGGTGGAAAGAGCTAAAAACGTAAAAAGCCAACTGAGCTAGTGGGAGTATTTCTTTGATGCTAAATAGACATTTTAAAATGAAAAAGTTACAGAACATTACAATATTCCGTTCGTATTCCATAATACATGGGTGTTACGAGTGAAAAGTAGGTGTGATGCTTTAGGGACAAGGCCCAAGACTTGGGAGGTGGACTAGATGATCTCTAGAGGTCCCTTCCAACTCTGAAAAATTCCATGATTCCATGAAAGCATACTGTCACCACAGTGGGAGCCCCAGGACACTGACACTAATCAAAATGAGGATGTGACACAGCAGAGCCCTGCTCGGGGGCTGAAGCTCAAAGGAAAGTACTGCAGGGGTGGATAGTAAAACTTGTGCTGATTAACATATCATGCATATGCAATGTCCTGTTTTGTTTATTACTGAACTCACTGATATAATGCAGGTGCTGTTGTCCAAATTCTGAGATCTGCAGTCGTGCTGGTGCTCATGCAAAGGCTGGGGCAGATGAGTGGGGAAGAGAATTATCCTAGGTTACCATGACAATGAGACAAAACATGCTTGGGAATCTACATGTTCAGATGAGAGGACAGGAACTACCCTGGGTTACTGTAACGAAGTCTTCTCACGGCCTACAAAGGGGTCTTCAAATCATAATCTTGGTGAGACTACACTGGCACTGTGAGCAAACTGTCTTTTTTGCTTCTCTGATACTGAATCTGCTCCTCATTAAGTCTTTCTGGGCAGTGCAGGTGAAGGCTGGTATCTAACAGCTACCATAGCTGGTCACTGCCTCAAACTAGAGATCACTTGAGTTCACAGGAACCACAACCTGCCCCACTGTACACAGAGTTAGGAGAAACATATTGAGTCAAACCCTAACTATTGTTCTACAAAGAGACTGATCCCTCCTTACAAACCAGACACACCCTAAAGTCTACATATGCTGTAGGAATGGCATTATAAATTTTAAAGTAAAATGTTGCGTAGTCACTTCTGTACTGTTAAACCGTATGTTCTACTGCAGAGTTGTAACTAGAAAGCTAAATGAGAACACTAGTATGTTAAGAGGTAAGCAATGCTTTTAAGCATCCCTCCCTCAGCTCTGGATTGATTTGTTCATACGTATCTGATTTAGCTGACACCTCAGCTAAAATAATAGTTAAAATTATTCTCCTAGTCTCAAATGATTGAATTCATTTCCATCCCCCAAATGTTACTTTTCATTACTGAAATAAAGACTACAACCACATTTTAAAATAAATAGTTACTCAGATTAGGAATTATTAACTAAAATCAATTCTTAAAATGTCAAACTACACATATTTTTCCCGAAGAACTTCTCAAAGAATTAACTTTATCCAAAATATGGTCTTAGGCAAACACTCCTGGTATTATATAATTTTTTTAGAGTAACAGATTTGATCCTATGAAAAATGTGTGCATTCTTTCTGAGCCTTCAAATTCTTCATAACCTAAAATATTAACAACTTCCAGAATGCAAAGTGCACTAAAAGAACAAGAAGTAAAGATGTCATTGGAGAAACTGATTACTTTCAAAGCGGATCAGGCAATTTCTGAATTAATCGAGACTGTTCTCTGTGAAGGCTTTTGTCATTGGTCTCTGAGAATACCTTCAAGTAGTGTGTAACATTTCATTTCACAGCAGAAGTTCACAGCCTCCACTGTTTTTGACTTTGATGATATCTTGCAGGTCACTGCAGAAATACCACGGTGCAGTCAAATAATCTGATGAATAGGGGACACTAAAAATGGGAATTGCATTCATTAGTTCTTGTTAGCACCAGCAGATCTTTAGAAAGACTACTACTTTGTAGGACCTTGGAGTCTCAGTCAGTGGTGAGGCAGACACAGCTCAGCTCTATAAATACAATTCTTCATTTGTATACAAGTTCTTTATTTGTATTTCTTTCCCATGGCATAATGAAAACAAGGCAGGACATACACACATGAACTCAAATCTGAACTTAATAAAAAAGCCATTTTAGCTTGCTCTAAAAAGGCTTTCTCCTATCTTGTTTTCAGTAGTTTGTTCTATTTGAGGTTTTTTTAACCTGTTCTCCCATTGTTTACAAATGAAGATGGGAGAACAGTAGGTTTTATAACACAAGGCCACAAGACTACTGAAACAAGTGAAAATAATTTTTATTTATTGTGTCAATTTCTGTGAAGATTTAAGACAAAACATCTAAGAAATGCTTGAGGGAAAAAAAAAACATAGTTAAAAAATAACATATTTAGTTGAAAGAATATAAAGGCCACAGTTAGACACGCCACACTTCTGTAAAGAATAAAAAAACATCTCCCAAACCCAAGCCTTTTCTCAGTGAGAAGGAAACTTGACACTCCTTCATCTTCCGAAAGGGCATGTACGAATTAGGTACAAGGGCCTGCTACCGCTGTCCTTTGTGGGGAACCTTCCCAGAAAAATGTAATCATATTGTAATAATAGTGACACTAAGCCATACACTCGAGCAGATGAAACTACAGCATGTACCTTGTTAGTGACTTTGTTACAAACTCTAGCAGCTGCTAGGAGCATCTGCATTCCCATTGCTCTTTCTCCCCCACGTCTATGATTTTACCAAAGGGATACTAGTGTACTCAAGAGTTGAAATGTTCCAACTTCATATTAACTATAAAGCATTCTCACTTCACTGTAACATTGGCGCTTACCAGCAAGCACTTAGTTTACCTAAATGCCCCAGACCGTGCATTTTCAGGTTATTGGTATTTTTAAGAAAGAGAGTTCATAATGGCCTCATACTGACTCCTAGTGAGTTACAGCTAACCTGACACCGAGTGATGAGTAATATATAGGCAGTCTCCTTATAATGCAATAGTTCCGGAGTAAAGGAAATTTCTACAAATGCTTATTATGACTTTTGCAACTGACAGGATTTTAGTCTAGTATTTATATAACAGGAGTCTAGAAAAAGGTACAGGAGATTTTTTTTTTATTTAAAGATGACTGTGATTAAATCAAAGCAAAGAAGGATTATGTGAAACCAGTTTTAGAATAGTTTACCTGCTTCTTAATTCCATAATCATCACATGCTTCAGCTTTCATTTTTTCAATCTTTTCTTCTTGCTGTCGTGCTTCTTTTTCATACATAACTTTTTCTTTTGCCAATCTGCAATTAAACCAAGTGATTATGTTAATCTGGTTCTATTACAGTAAAGTTACACCATTGATATCAAAAAGAACTCCCAAAAGCTGCAGACCTATAGAATAATACACAGTTTTATTTTAAAAAGCCCTTAACCACTGCAAAAATCTGCATCTAGGAAATGCCAAATTTAATTATGATGTATAATGATTCTTATGAGAATAGTTTAAATTAAAAATATTTTTAAAAATTCTGTGTGGGCTCATCCATTTGGAATATTGTAAAAGGCTATGTATTTATACCTCATTTCAAAAACATAACAGAAACAGACACACTGCCTTGTAGATCTAGATAACTGCTAATAAAGACAATAATACAAGGAAGAAAGCTATCTGTATCTCAAAAAAGTCCTCACATTATAGGTAGACAAACCAAGCAATATTAAGATGTCTGCAAAGACAACATTGTTATCATCAGCATTTGCCAGATTTTCTCAACATCACCTAGATTCTTATAGTTTTGTGAGTGACCCACATCGTCTGTTGGAGTCATGTGGCCTTTTCTCTTTCCTATTCACTGCTAAATAACACCACTGCACCTGCATTTTTAGATGAATAATGATGGATATCCTTCTTAGTAGTAACTTTTTTCAAAGTTATCATATGTAAATGAAAAGAAACAGCACTTTCAGGTTCACAAACTATGATCCCAGAATGTTTTTTTTCCTGATCACTGCATTTCATGTTGTTAAATGCATTATTTACCCTACTGGTTTTCATACAAAATAATGAAAAGTAAAATTCCCAAATAACATAGTAGCCTCATAGTCTTTTGTTCCTCAGAGTATTTCCTCCATTTACCTTGATGTTGGTTTGGGGGTTACAAACAAAAATAACAGTTCCACAATTTACATTATAGCAATTTTCTTTATGGCCTATCTTTCAAAGGGAAAAGATCCATCTTTAAATCCTAATAACAGACCCGTACTTGGGAGCAGGATGTTTTTTGCTAACAAGCATAGGTACAAGAGTAATGTAAAAAAAAAAATTGAAAGTCAGAAGGGAATATTAAGGTAGTCCAGTAATTTTTACATTGCAATCCCATTATCAAACTTAGTATTTGTTGTTATTGCTATTTTGCTATTACATCTCCCACTTCGTTACGTATGTTCATTAGGTATATGTTGGATTACATAATGCTAGATTTGGACCGAAACATCCTTCAGGATCTGAGGAATGATGAAGTAATTTCTGATCAGCTAGTTCAAGACCAAAACAAATACTGAGATGCTACTGCAAGCCTGAGAGCGTGCCAAAGACAATCCTTCCCTGAACAGGAATAAGCACCACATCAGCCTATATAAGATAAGATTGTTTAAGGAGAACTTAACAGCCAAAAGAGTGTAATCAGATCCAAGAAGCAAAGAACACATTATACAAATGAAAAGAGAATAAATAAAGGTCTTGTAGAGAGCTTCATGGTCACGTCAGCACATCAGAGCAAATTAATTCCTAATTTGTCACAGTTAAGTGCTCTACTAGAAGTGCTGCTGAGAATGGACAGAACAGTACTTGGGTGACGAGAACCTTTTGTGAACTGAAGCTGCCACAAAAGCACCACTGCAGTAATACCTTGAGAAGAATTTCAAAGCGAATATACTGATATTGCAAAAGCAGGAACTCTCCCAGTTTTTGCTGGAGTTTACATAGTCAAAAATTGTTTTGCTAAAATAGCCTTAAGATGTAGCTCCACAACAGCTGATCTAAGCTGGGCTGTGTCAACACAACCTGAACTGGTTTCAGCCCCCATGGAATTACACCTTCAGGGACAGCCTTCAGCCTTATGAAGAAGCTTTAGCAGCGTGTATACCACGTAGTCTAGGTATCATCTAGGCCAGTTTCTACAACTCAGGCAAGTACTAGCTTTGAGAAGTAGTACTGGGAACAGACAGCAGCCTAATTACTAATAATAAAGACACTAAATCAGTGGCTGTAATTCCAACTACTGGAACTAGCTCCAGTATTAGCATCAGCAAATATTGATTTAATAAAGGATGAGTTAATTGTTTGATCAAGGTTGCTTGATTTAATTCCAGACACTATTATTTGCTTTGCTATTTTTAGGTTCCAAAAAAGTTAATTTTAATCAACCTGTAAGACAGATTTTTTTTTTTTTTTTTTGAATGAGAACAGCAAATTCCCTTGAGGAGCATGGGGAGAGAAATATGATTAAAAGCAGTTTTTATTTTGATTCACTTACTGAAGTGTGTACGCCATTGAACTAAAGGCAACTTGTATCACTAAACCCAGCATATTAAATTATTTTATTTTTTGGCTAAAACAAAAGGCATAATGTTTGTCATTACTTACGTTTCCACATCACATTTTCACATTCACATCTCATTCTACGCACACTAGCTTTTCAAACTGACTGCTACTCAAGTTTGCTTACTTTTATCAAACAGGAAAGGACTACGTGTTGTGGCCTAGCTTAGAATTAAGTTTGACATGATTTTTTGCCCACGTTTCTCATATCTGGATACTTAAGAATTGCATCCATATTTATCTACCTATTTCTGTACTAATTGTACATTTCTGAAGCAGAACTTGAAATCTGCTTTCAAAAAAGGAAATACATAAAACCTCAAATATGAGACTGTTTTCTGAGTCAAATTTTCCATTGCACTTTTCTCAGTAATCAGAATTGTCCAATTTAACGTTCAACTTATTATTCATAAGATTGGGATGCTGATGTTTAATGCTATTAAGAAGTTTTTATTTTAAAACATTTCCTGTACTAGATCCTTCCTCTAGATGTCATGAAGCCATTTCTACTGAACATGTAGCTTGGAGAGACGCTAAATTAAATTAATAGCTTGCTTTCAAAAGAAAGTGAAATTTCATAATGGAGCAATACTATCCCTTAATCACCTCTTAAAAATTTCAGCAGAATTCTACACAAAAATACCCACATAATACTTTGTTCCTCCCTTCTTCCTTTACCGTTTGTCTATCTAGAAACAAGATCCTGGGTTGTTGGCATTTTTTTATTTGTTTGTTTTAGTGGGGTTTGGGGTTTGGTGTTTTTTTTTTTTTGATTCTTCTTCCCCAAGAGTTAAAATGTATACTAAACCAGAATCTTTATATATGGTGTGATCATACACAGTGAACAAAGTAGAATAGGTACCCGAAAAAGCCAGACCATAATCTGTTGCATTTCAAGTACACAGGTCACTTATAGATGAAAAAAACTGCAACCATAAAAAACACTACAGGCATAACTTTAGCAGACATTCTGCAGTGTCATAAGAAATATAAGCTACAGTATCTTTAACTGCAGAATCCAGAATGAAAAAACAGAAGGGAACAATATAGATTACTTCTTACCATAGTTGTATACTACACATATATACACATAAATTGTATATTACACATATACATACTTGTGTATATGTAACAAGCCCTTATTCTACAATAGACAATTCCTTAAAATATCTTCTTGTTTTTAAAACAATCTGTCACCTGGTACCCATCTTGTACCCTATGGTTAGCCTTATTTCAGCTACACAATATCCTGCATACTGTAATAGCCCTGAAAAAAAACGAACATTTATCACCAAAGAGTTCTATACGTTGTAAGGCATACTGTGTTAAGAAATACTGTGAGCTCTATGACCAGTTCTCTCAAAGTTAGGTATTTAAATCTTCATTTTAAAAATTGTTTTTTCTTTTCTTTGGTAAAAATGATCATGGTTTTAGTAGTCTTCTATAAAGAGAACTTGGGTGGACACCAATAGCACCCCAAAAGGGTACTCACCTTTTTTAAAAGAAAAAAAATCTTAACTTCAGTCACAAAATAGAAATTCTAGTCCTTTGTGTACTCAAAGTAAAAAGAAAAAAAAAAAAAAAAAAAGATGGCATACATTACAACAGGTATCCTCTCATTGCATTTTTCAAATTCTTCTGAAGTGCAGCTATGACATATGATAAGTAAGTGGAAATGAAGTCACCAAATATACTGCCTTCAGTATAAGACAGAACTTTAGTTGAAACAAGAGT
>CM018101.1:26462989-26500489 GCA_008658365.1 Alca torda | reverse complement strand
CCCCCAAAATACTATTTTACTAGTTTCTGTCAGTCTTTTGAAATGAAAAAGAAGAAACGTAAGATCCAATTGTTCTGGATCTTGTCTCCAGTGCCAGCCAGTAGTTCACTACTAGGAAGAGAGTATAAAGAAACAAATCAAGTCTAAAGTGACATTTCCTGTGGTATGCCTGCCTCTAGAAATCAACTTAAGGACTTTTTAACACTGAAGAACAAAACTAAACCATCAATGTTCAATAGACAACAGGTCAGCTCCTGGCTGTGGCTGCTGCCCTTTTAAAATCCTTTACATGTTTGACTTTCACGTCACGTAACAATCAATTCCACAATTTGCGTGTTCTGTGTAAAAAACACAGTTTTATTACTTTAAAACTGCAGACTAAACCCAGAAGAGCTCAAAGGGCTTGACAGAATCTTGAGCTAGAAGAAAAAAAAAAAAAACCCGCTAGTTCCTTAACTACCTTTTCCTTACCGTTATGACTTACTTCCTCATCTATTTTCTTCTACTCACTTTCTCTGCCCCCCACTTCAGGTCCCCAAGCTGAAGAGTAACACAAGATGGTTTAAGAAAGTCAAAAAGCTGACCACTGCTAACAGAGGTCTGCTCCCCCCGATCACCCCAGCATACATCTCTGCCAGCACTAATGCTCAAATGATCTCTCCATGAGCCAATTCAGTTCACCAAAACAGCAGGAAATTAACGCAGTAAGAAAAAGAAAAAAAGCTGACAGTTTTTTCTCCTGGGTTAAGCAAATTGAGCAAGCTCAGCAAAAGCTGACTAGCATCAGAGACCAGAGAACCGGAGAGGGGGAAAAGGAAATGAGACCTCCGAATTTAGGATGACATTGATTTCTCAAGGGACTTCAGTCCTAGTCTGTTTAGGGTGCAGAGTTGCAAGTGGTTTAGATTGTTCAAACTTCCGTCTGCTGCTGAAAGTGCCCCAAATCCCCCCCCTTTCTCACTCCCCAAAGGTATATATTCCTATCCTAGTCCTTATATATCAACATCAGCATCATCTCCTGTAGTTGCATCATTAGCAGTAGTAAGCAGATTTACCTCTGACCATAGGAAGAGCACACAGTTTATCTGAAGGTTGACAGATAAAAAAAGTATGCATGACATGAGTTTTCCATAATGAATGAATTCAATAATGACATTAAGATCCTCTGTACTAGGTAGACAAAAATTCCACCTTCCTGAGCCACAATCACAAGCAGGAACTACTATTGGATGCCTAGAATAAAAATGGGAAAACGGTACAAGGACAGAGCAAGCACACTCTATACGTTTCCCCCAACCTCCAGCAATTACCAACAAATCAGGTTCTACATGAGCTAGAACGATACCGATGTGCTTAAGCCACCAAATAACGACTGCTCTCCAGCATTAGAAAAATCAACACAAGAAACACTTCCCTGGCTGGACTGAGCAAGCTCAGCGGAGCTCTGAAGATGACAAGAGGAAATTTCTCAGTTTTGCTATTGAATAGCTTCACTATTGAAAGGACATGCATCTCTTCAAAACTAATGTTACTATTAACCATGGTATATGCTAATATGCCATGGATCCAGCCTAAGCACACAGAAAGCCCAAAGCTGACAGCATGTATTGACTAGATAATGAAATATCTATGCTGACTTAGTTCAAACCTAAAAATCCATAACAGTGTTACTGTACAGGGTACAGCTGTCTTTATTTTTTTTGTTATAGTATAGCAAATTCCATGTATTAACACTATGCACAATTATGACACAAGTAATTCAACAACAGTTGAATGCAGTAACATTGGCACTGTGCTAATCATTACCTGCAGAGCTTAAAATATCAAGTCCCAAATCTGCAAACTCCTTATGCACATTCTTGGGTTCACTAATGCTACATAAGCACACAGGCATTACACACTGGGGCCTATAAGGAAAAGTCAAGGAAAGATGATAAAAGGAAGGAGGGAAGAAATACAATACTTGACACAGTTATCACAGTCTGCCATGTTTTCTTAGCCATGAGTGACTACTTTCTGATTTGGACTCAAGTTCATGCATTCATTTAAAATCATCATAAAAGATAAACTTTATCTTTTTAGAGTCAAGAAGTAACCAAACACAAGTATACACGTCATTTTTAGTCCCTCCTGCATCTACAGCTTACAGAATTGAGTTACCATCACATTTCAGGTTAACTTCGCAAGCTTGGATTTTGTCAGGGATTAACTACTGCGAAGACCATGAAAATCAGTTACAGAGTTTTTTTGAAATCAGAAAGTTATTTCAAGTTAAAAATTACTTGGTTTTAACATTTTTATAAGATCTCGGTTACTAGAGGTTTCTCTGAATATCCAGGGCTTCAAATTCTGTCCTTGCCTCTCAATAAAGTTATTTCCCAGCTCTTGCAATACGTTCCTACAGATTTTTTTAAATCCTTACCATAGCAACAACTGAAGTTCCCCTTTTGCTCCACTGAGAAAGTCAGCTTGGCTAGGGCATCCCTGAATGCCAGCAGCCAGTGAGGGTTTGGAGGGGGGGCAGAGGAATGGAAGAATCCAGCAGATGCAACCAGGATGAAAGCTCTTAACTTATGGACTACTCAAAAGACAGAAGATGCTGGCTGGGGATGAAGATTTTGCTGAAGTACTGTAAGAACCAACTTGGATGGCTGAGTGCAAAGAAGAACTGGGTGACTCCATCAAGAGAACTGAAAGAGCGTTTCTGATGGCTGAAGACAAGAGCTGGAGAGACGTGAGAAGTTTATCAGCCCATCCTGAAGAGGCTCTGGAGTGGCAATACGATACATATAATTTAGCAGTACTTAACTCAAAGTCAAGCCAGGATGAATTATCGTTGTTAATGCAGTTGCAACTCATTTTCTGTATACAGTGCACTACCATAAATTTAATCTAATTTTTTAGTTTTTCCATAGATCCACGTTCTAATTCAGCATATCAAATTATTATTTTTAACTGTTTTATCCACACAGGCGAATATATGGCTCCAAGCCATGAGTGAGAATGCCATGAAAAAAGTATGTACAATCAAAAACAACAGTACTACATGTATGCATAACGGCATCAAATTAGGGTTGCTGAGCATCCAAACTTTCGAAAGACTGCCTAAAGAATTTAAGGTTACAAAGCCACAGTTTTGCATATATTCTTGCCCAAATAGAAAAAAATAAAAATCCTTCCTCCTTAATACAGCATCACTACCAACACTTATGGTGATACACCTGGCGTGCAACAGTTTTGCCAATTAAAATGATGACATCAGTAGATTACTATGGACATGCACAAGACAGTTTTGCCTCAGGGTACAGAAGACAATTGTAAACACAAAAACAATGAGATGCCAGAATCATGCATTTCACTAGGGGCCTTTTTTGAGAGGTAATGGGATGGAGGAAGGAATGCAAAGGAAGCAATCTGTTAAAGATCTGACCATTACTAATTCAAATTTATGAGATACTTTTAAAAAGTATCTCTGTTTAGGTCTGCTCAAAAGGTAAATGAAATCAAAACCATTAAAACCCCCCCCAAACCAACACATTATGCAATTTTCACAGCAGCCACTGTGGTCTTCTCACAGCTTTTTAAGATATAAATGAGTACTATTTGGTATTCCTGAAGATTAAAAGAAAGCATGCACTGAAAAACACAGGGAAACAGGAACCTCTTCAAACAAGTAGTTTTGTTTCTGGAGACTAGAGTCAACTTGCAATTTACCCTTCAATTAATTATCTGGGTTGGTGACTATGTATGCCACAGATGTTAACTCAAACAGCACTATGTAAATGCAGGTGCACTCTTTTCTCAGCCAGTTCACATAAAGCAGTTTTTATGTGGAACAGAGGCTAAGTAAGTTTAAAAGACCAAAGCGGTCTTCAAACGCAGGGCCAACTTAAGATTTTCTGTATCTGATCTTGATGCCAGGAGCAGTACAGAAGGTACTCAAGATGTATCTAAGCAGCTCTGGACCACAACCACCACATTTGGCAGCACTGGACCCAAGTTTAAGACTCCAGGACTGACCTGGTGACAACCCTAGTCAACACATGCACAATGTTACTGTTGTCTGAGAAGGGTTATTTAATTTGGATGAGGTCAGCTTGTATCCAACAATGCATACAATATATTCACCCTCCTGAATCCCTAAACTCTTGGTTGTGCAGTGTAAACACATTAAATCGCTTTATCATGCTGACTCAGTATAGCTGAGCAGCTCTGCAGATCATTCCTCAATACCTGTATAAGATATCCCAGCCCTTCCCATTAATTGAGCTAACAAGCAGTTGTTGCCTACAATCTTATAATTAAAATGAGAACAAAGAAAGGAGATATGAGTTTCTTATCAATAGATTAACACTAAGAATCAGAGTTAGTTCCTATGGCTAACAGGAAACAAGCAAGAAAGCAACCATAATTCATATGGTGGACAGAAGATTGAGAAAAATTGTGTTTTACACCAGGAACAGCAGATTTCTTGTACAACAAAGAAAATGAACTACTTTTGTGCTTGAATTAGCAAGAGTCACCATACAGCAAAAGGGATGCGTGCACTCTCTGCAGTACTTCACTTGCACAAAACATTACTGAACTCACCAGTAAAACAATTCACAGAATCACACAGAATCACAGAATGGTTCGGGTTCAAAGGGACCTTAAAGGTCACCTAGTTCCAACCCCCCTGCCATGGGCAGGGACACCTCCCACTAGACCAGGCTGCTCAAAGCCTCATACAGCCTGGCCTTGAATACTCCCAGGGATGGGACATTGACAGCTTCCCTGGGCAACCTGTTCCAGTGCCTCACCACCCTCACAGTAAAGAATTTCTTCCTAACACCCAATCTAAATCTCCCCTCTTTCAGTTTGAGGCTGTTACCCCATGTTCTATCATTACACTCAATTCAATTTAAAATAATTGTTTAAATTTATATTTTAAGATAGACCAACAGTTTTGTGTACCTTGCAGAACTTTCTGTGCTTGGGGAAAAAAAATAATAATTAATAAACCCCCAACCCACAGTCTAAATTGCTTGGCAATATGATGACATTTTACAAAGATAAAAAACAGTATCATAAACACCAGTGCAACAGGCAAAAGAACAATCTTAGGAAGATTCCATAGTTTTACAAAGGTGTTTTTTAAAAAGAGCTGCTTCACAAAAATCAATACACTTTCCCCATAGGTTCATGATGTAAAATTCTATAATCAAGGCTTGTAGATTTGTAATTATGGTATGTCAGCCACATTTAAACAAGAGTGTTAAAAGATTGTTAAAGTTAAACTAACACAATTGCAATGTGAATTGTCTTAGTCTCATTCTAATCTACTGGTGTCACTTCCACTTAATCAGATGGAAACTATGGGCAAATGTCAGTGCTATTTTCACATGACCCAACTTACTTTGTTTGCAGTAGTTTTTAAAATCATTGCCAATCTGAAATGAGAATAAGATATTTCTTAAAGTTTGGGGTTTTTTTTCTAATAAATTCCCTCACTATCCAGCAGGTTGTCTGAGTTTGGATTTACTGAGAGTAAGACTATTTTGGACTGATTAAACCAGAAGTATTGCATGTTAGAACATAAGCCACAAATACAGCAAACATTATTCATGCTCATCAAATATACTTTTTTTTTTTTTTTTGAATGACAAACTAATGAAAATATGCAATTACCAAGAGCCTGGCTATCAGATTGGTCCAAGAAAGCAAAAGGTTCTCCCCATTCCTGGTTTAAATTTCTTACACTCATACATAGCAATGTAAGAAACATGAAGGCAAGTAAAGTACCCACAACCTACAACATATAGTCTCTTGAGAGGGGCACACAAAGAATTTATGATATACAGCTAAAAAAAAAAAAAAACCCACAAAGCAGAACAGCTGCTTTGTTCTTAGTTTGAAAAAAAGTGATGAGTTAGGTAACTAATGAGAGAAAAGAATGTGCTACAGCAGATGATTAAAAAAAGACAAATGAAATGTCGAAGAAGTTCAATACATCCTAATGGTTCTTGACCCTTATCTTTTTTTATATACTCTTATAGCCTGAGCATTGAATGTGCTTGAAAAATCAGTATTACAGGCTAAATTGAATGTACTTTTCTAAACTGCAAACACAGAATAAACTAAGGAAAATTAATTGAAGTGTTAAGTCAGTCACTTTATGGCATGTTTAATAAGCCTCTGTCTGAGTCTTCTCACACATTAGGAATAAATACCTGTACAGTTGTTCTAATCCAAAATAAGAGGACAATGTTAATGTTCATAAGTTGACTCAAGTCACATGCATGCCCACTGTAGTAGAGAGTACATAACTAGGCTTCTAGTTGGAGAAGGAAGGGTGGAGTGGGACAGAGCCATATCTATTCTTGTATCTGTGTGCAGCTGTCACAGAAGTGGGAGCTGCTGCTGTATCATCTCCCCTGCAGGGAGTGTAAGATAACATTCCTTTTCTCTCTCTTTTTAAGTTACCTTCACTTACAGCACGCCAGCTACTGCAGAGTAACTGTAGATGTGCGTATTGTTACCACACAACAAACACAAGCTAAGTTTACTTGCTTATTCACACAGATATTCTCCAAAAGGAAACCTGAATCCTAACAGCTGTGTTTGTATCATTTCCCTGAATGTTTTCATCCCTTTCTCTGTACTAGCCCAGAAATGTGCACATTTGTGTGGTGAGCTGGTCCGTCCTTCAAAATAACTTTTTTTTTCAGTCCTGGTTATTTTTCAGCAGATCAGCTCCCTGAAATATACAAAGAAGTGGCCACCTAAATCCTTGTGCAGGGCACAGGGGAGGAGGCTGTAACACAGCCCCTCGTATTTAGATTAGCTTAAACCATCGTGGACCAACACTAAGTCCTCTCCTGTCACAAGTGGCAACTGTTTCAGCTCAGAGGAATGCCCACCTCTAAGTATGCCTGAAAGATACTGTAATTTATTAAGCACTGTTTTTAAGAGGCCGCAGGATTTGTATTAGGCTCACAGAGTAGTTCTCAGGAATAGTCAGACTTTGCCTAGACATGTCTTGGCAAGCCTAGAGGTTTTTTTTTTTTCCTCACTTGTTTAACTATAAACACTATTATGACTAGATGACAATTACCTGCTTTGTTTTAATTTTTGCTGAGCTTTGTAAAATCATGTGGTATAACACTATTGTATTGATTTTTGTTATTAACAAAAATGAGCTATTTCTCTCTTAGAATAAAAAACAGTAGCATAAAAGATCAAATCTTAAGAGAGCAGGAGCATGGGATGATAGCAGAGTCCTTAAAAACACAGGCACAGGAAGATGATGAAATGCCCTGGTTCTACAAACAACTCACCAATATTGGTCAAAGGAATGCAACTGTGAGAGATAGTTAAAATCACTTTTAGGATAACAAAGAAAATATATTCAACACATGTAAAACGTTATCACATGCAGTAAATTCAGGTAAAATGTGGAGTCCAAAACAATGAAGAAAAACTAAGATGTGGATTTTTTAATACATATTTCTATATGCAGACTCTGGGAAGTACAAAACAATCAACATCATATTCCTCTCAACAAAGGATTTGGGATGCTGATGACTTCCTTGAATTTGTGCCCTCCCTGCTACCAAATTGAGCCAGTGGCCTGAGGACCCAGAGGGTCAGTGAAAAGGCGAGTGTAACATCAGGGAAAGGCTGCTAATAGAAACAAAGTACAAACACTAGAAACGCTGTGCATGTTAATTTTGACTGTATATAATTTAAACTGTGTTAGTATCATTGTAACTGAACTTTTATCCAGTCGGAATTTAAGCAAGTAACTTAGATGCAACAAGCCTGGAGCAAAACCAAAACCAGCACCCATGTATTTCCATAAATCAAAGCAAACAAAGAGAAGAACCACACACCAAGCAGTAAAAAAATTGCTCACACAGGCCAACAAACAGTGCTACATTTTAATCTCTTGTTGTTAGCTCTCTCAGACTCACTTAAACTGCAGAAGCAGAGAAACCAAGAAAAAGACCATGCAAGCTAATCTCAGAGTTAGAGCACTACAGGCAGTGGCATACACTGAGTTAGCTCCACATGCATCACTGGGCCACTTCCAGACCCAAGGGGACGTAGGCACACGGTACAGCATTCACCATGTGAACACACAGGCCTGCACCAGCTCTGCTGCCTAGTACGTTCATTGCCTAGTACAGACTGTCCCCTCACTGTTTCCCAATCTATGAACATGAGGAAAAAGCCTGTTCAGGTAACTTTTGTGATGATTTGTCATTATGCAATGGTCACCTGAAATACTATTCAGATTTACCACACAATACTCTTAGTAAAAATATCAAACAGCAGCAATAACCCAGTAGTGAAACTTCCACAAATTACAAATTCTAGAAAAGTAACATTGGGTCTTATTAGATACAACAGCTTTCTCAAAAAACACTAGACAAATAAATTACACTTTTAGCTAACAAAATAATACACAGACTGACAAAATGTTAGCCTAAGTAATTCTTGTTTCCTCATACCTCAGAATACTTTGTCTATAAAAAGCAGCACAAAACACCACCCACTAAAAAATGGAACAGACATTTAAAATGTTCCTGTCCAGCAAAGCCAGTAACTGTAACACAGGCCATGAAAGGGACCCAAAGCAAAAGGCAGTCACCAAGCCACTCAATAAGACTGCACTAAAGCTTTCTAGCTTAAAAATAACACACAAGTTCATGACTTGCATGCCTTGCTTCGTGACAGGAAACAAGACCTTACAATCCTACAATCCATTTCTTGTTTGCAGCAGTAGTTGAGAACTGCTCCACATTTGGAGCTTAGGAACCTTTATCTAGCATAAACAGAGCGATAACTGTGTATCCATTTTACTTTTCTAGACTTCAAGTCCAATTTTACAAAGCTAATCAGGTATTAGAAAGTGTGCCCATCTTACTGTTAAGTCTGTTACTAACTGAAATTAGATAAGTCATAATACAAAGTTGATTGTATGAAACTGGACTATTTAACATCCTGATCTGGCACACATACTAATTCCTGTGTCTGCATGAGCCACTGCAGTCTTTGTAGGGTGTGGCCTTAACAAACCCCACTGTGACCAAATATTTGGCACCAAAGCCTTGCATTTACAGTCATAATAAGAGGAATTCAGACAGATAAACTGCAACTTTTCGTAAAAATTAAGGCTGTGTTAGCACGAGGCAAAATCGAGACTCAGGTGATGAATTTACCATCGTTTTTGCGGTGTGAACTCTGGAATCAGAAAAAACCCATTTAACAGTTGTTTTGATAAAGTAGGAAAGACTTCATGCCTCGGCAAGGTACCCAGCGAGACCGCCCTGTACACTGACGGGGCAGCGTGCCTCCCCTCGGCTCCCAAAATCACTAAGGAAACAGAACACAAACCCCCGTTCAGTTGTCGTTTCGGGAAAGACAGGCCTGCTCCTGACGGCGGTGCCAGCGGGGAAGACGCCGGCAGCCATGGCAGAACTTGTGCCAGATCCGCCCTCCAGCACACCCCGGCAGCCCCACCCAGCCCTTCCCGGCCCCGCAGCACCCACGGCCAGCCACGCACGAAGCCCCCCGCCGGCAGCTCCTCCACCGGCCCGGCCCGGCCCGGCCCGGCCCGTCGCAGCCCCCGGCGGCCACGGCAGGGCCCCCTCCCGGCTCGGGGCGGCGCGGGCTACCCGAAGGGCCCGGACTACACTCCGCTCGCCCCCTCGGGACCGCCCGCCGCCTCCCCCAACGGCTCCCCGGGCGGCGGGGTGGGGGCCGCGACGCCCGCCCCGCCCCGGGCGCACTCACCGCCTGACGACGCCGGTCTTGATCTTGATCTGCCTCAAACGCGGGTCGGCCATGGCGGGGCTCGCGGCGGAGCGGCGCAGGTGCGGCGGGGAGGGCGCAGCGCGGCGGCGGCGGCGCACCCCGACCCCCGCGCATGCGCCAAGCCGCCAACCTGGGCGGCACCACCGAGGGCGGGGGCAGGGCTCCCCCCCCTCTCCCGCCCAGTGGAGGCGTCCGGGCTCTCGGCTGGCACCGCCCCCCACGGCCGCCGGCCGGGGCGGGCCGGGCCGAACCCGCTGAGGCCTAGGCCGGGCGGCGGTGTCTCGCGGGCCGGCGAGTGTTTGTTCGTAAGCGCACAGGCAAAAAAAGTGCGAATTGCACCCCGAGATGCAGCGCTGGGAGTTATTCTGTGATAGTGTGACTGGTGCCGTGGTGGTGCCAGGGTGTGAGGTGTGGCCGGTACCCCCAGCTCCCCGCCCCGGTGATGTGGGTAGCATAACTAACGCCGTTTTATAAGGCAAGCAGCCATTCCCTGGGACCGAGCGGGTCACGTATTCGTTCCTTTTCCCCTCATTATCGGGGGAATTATCAGGCCCTACTGGCCTGAAGGTTCCTGGCTGCCAGGCTGATTGCTGCCTTCGTTGCTGGCCTTGAAGGCCCCAGGCACCCGGCCAACCTGGTGGTGTTGGTGACCCCGGCACAGAACAGGTAAAAGCGTAACAGCTCCCAGAGCTGTGTGTAAAACTGTCTGTAAAACCAAGCAGTTACAAGTCCTAAGGGGGAAGCTGGACCAGAAGTGCTGCTGGGCAGTGAGAACGTGATCCCCAGGGATGCCTCCACCATCATCTGCTTCCTCTGTGGACTGAGGGAGAGACTCCTGTTCTTTTGCGTGGTTTTTCAGCCTCGATTATGATTGTTACATTGGTGCAGCAAACCATGTACTAAGATCTGACCTAATCCGTAGGGGGTCCAGGTGATTAGAAACCATGAATTGTGTTGTGTTACAAAATTCCGTATTACGCTACTTACAAATTGTACTACATTGGTTCTGCTTGTAGAAATCCTGTGCTGTTCTAATAATAAATTCTATGCTATACTAATCGTAAAATCCTGTTAAGAAAATAAAGTTTTAGGTGTAACTACAACTTAGTGCAGCCATCATTCTGCCAAGGATCTCTAAAAGAACGTGTCTGTCCCCTTACAGTCAAGTGAGTGGTAGGAACAAAGAAAGAGGCAACATGAGGTCCGGCAGCTCATTCCTAGAGATACAACTGGCCAGCGGTTCAAGGGCTGTTTTCCTTCATGATTATACTTAGTTGAGGCTAATCATTTAAGGGGTCACGTTCTAGAAAAAAAAATCCTTTGGGTGTGTGTTTGAAATAACTTCCCCTGAATGCGCATTTCAATTCATGAGAATGAAAAAGAATAGGTTAATTGAATAAGAAAGATAAATGTAGTTTCAGGGGAGCACAGTTCAGGAAGGTCTGCAGAGGTCTTTTTTTTTCCACACCCTTTCATCCAGTGTTAGTCACTTGCCCTGACTCTTGACACTGCCAGTGACTGATACCTCTTGAGAAAAGCTGGCTGGTGAGGGAGGGAGGGTGTCATGTTGCTTTTGGTGATTCCCCGTTACAGGTCACTAGCCAGCAGCCAAGGGAGTGTGGCTGGCACCATCAGGCCCTGTTCATACATGGCATACGGAGGGCCAAGATCACTCAAGTCCACAGACTTGTGTCTTGTCCGCAGTGGAGGATAAATGTGATCCCTGTTACAGAGCCCAGCAAGGCTCCCTGGGGACCTGTGAGCCAGGCCAGCCTGAACACAGCCTTGGCTCAGCAGGTTGTCTCTGCCGGGAGATGCAGGTCTCAAAATGAACAGCCCGCATAACACCATGAACGACTATGACCTGGAGACAAATTCACAGATGTAGCTGTGTGTATGCCATAACCCATGCTGGAGGAAGAGAAAGCAGAGCAGCATTCCTGCAGGCATAAGGGAAAATGAAGTCTCTGACAGAAACTCAAATCTTATTTATCTGGCTTTAGAAAGCTGTTCTAAGTCATGCTGGGGCTGAAGGTCTTCTCTAAACAATTCCAAGGCAGCGCAATTTCCGCTTATGTTACATACACTTTGAAAATATGGACTGCTGCAAGGAATGCTGCATTACCACCACACACCTACACATCAATTATTTTTTAAAAAATAGTCTTCGATATCTTTTCTGTATTTGACATAGTTGTTGCACAAGTGAGAAGGCCAACAACAAATAACAGTACAAAAATAAAAATTGCCTAGAAGCAGCAATATTAAGAAAAGTAACTCATGTTTCCAAGTGCTACAAACATTTTATTTCTAGCCCTGAAGCATTAAAACATGTCACTGTCAGTGTTTAGGCTTAGCTACTGAGTTTTAGAAGTAGAATGCAATTGTTACAGATAATTCAATAACACAACAGAAGATAATATACCTAATTCAAGTTCAAATTTAAGCACATATGATGGTAACTTGGAAAAAGTGTTGCTAGTGGATGCTGAAGTATGTTGAAAATGTGTCTAAAAGCATGATCTACTTTATTATTAATACGTTTGCATTAGTATCTGCAAATTATAAATTAACAATTAAAGAAATACTAAATTTTTTTCTGGATATCCAGGAAAGTAGGTATAGCGCTTTCCAGGACAGACACTCCTTTTTTTAATGAAAGGGTTTTTTTACTTTTTCCAGAACTCCTTTGAAACGATTTCTAGCCTAGTCAGTCATAGGTACATTTTTGTGTGAATCAGTGATGTTACACCAGAGTTGAATACGCTCCGTCATGAAGACTGTGAATCCTATTGTACCTTCTGAGTGACAATTCTTCAATCAATTTTGCCAGCACTCTGCTTGTGTTGCATCTGGTTGAAGGTTTTTCACAAGATCTATTAGCCCAAAGTCATTATGTGCACACTGTTGCGTAGAGGCAGGTGCCTAAGCATAATTTGCTGAGGCTGTAGCTTTGCTGACGTATGCAGCAAGTCATTCTGTACATGGGACCCTTACACGTGTCTTTACATACTGTCCTGTACTGCTGTCTGCCAGCATCTCACATGTAAAGCTACAGCTGCTGTGAACATGACTTTCTCTCCTCTGATCAGGGTCGTCTGGTCATCTCAGCTTTCATTTGGCTCCTCATAAGGAATACTTCCAAGGCAGTTTGTTACATGTTTTGCACAAATTTACTTGAGCGGGTGTAATTGTCACTGCCGATGTACTCTGCCTTCTGTCTAAAAAATCAAGCTAAGTCTTGTTTATTTCTTCTGGGTAAGAACACATGTAGTGATTATTGCTCATTCCCATTTTACTTAAGAACAAAGGACAGGAAGCAGCTAATTGGCCTGATGAGCTCAGATCTCTGCACACATAAAGAAGTACGTAACAGATATTTAGTCTGAAACGTTCACAGTGCACCCAATTCGCATATAAGGGAGTACTTCAGGCTGCAAAGCACTTCCTACAACTCATAACATTCTCTGTGAAAGGCCAGCTTAAGAAGTTAATGCCACACGTATGTTTTGTCACAAGAGCAGACAGACTCAAAAGCATTGCAGTATGCCACAAGTCCCTCTGATATTAGCAATTCCCAGTTAGTATGTCTCCCAGTTAAAGACTACCCTTAAGAAACACACAAGTTCTAAGCTATGCAAATAGTAAGTCTCATTAATCCTGTATCCTCATCGTATCCCTTCCTCCCTTTTTAAACTTGCTTCCTTGCCTTTAGTAAAGGAGTTTTTGAAATAACAAGGCTGTTACAGTACAGCTGTTTTCTGTTATGCCACTAGTTCTTTTGGTCTACAGAGCCAACACATTTGTCAACTGATATAGTTTAAATTAGAGGTATTATGCCACTTCCACCTATGCTGCTTAGGTCAGAGCATACCTTGCAGAAGGAGGTCCAGTAACCTCTAAAGTCCACTAAATCCCAGTAACAGTTTCCATCATCTCATCCATTACCAGTTGGTTTAGAGAACTTGAAAAACCCATGGCCATAGCTGTGCCAAATGTACATTTGCTTCAGCTGAGGACTGAGACCATTATTTTAATAAGTAAATGCTCAATGAGCTTTTGTACTATTTTGTTTATCCATCAAAACCATCTGTGCTGTTTGAGTATAATTTTGTTTTCATTTATCATAAAACAAAAGGTGGAAATTATTTAGTCTTCAAATTTTATCTTATTTTGTCGGGAAAGCAAATTTAATTCAGTCTCCCTAAGGGGTACTAGATGAATAAGATTAAATTTTGAATAAAAATTAATAGTGTCTCTTTCATTTTTTTTTGCTATATTCAGTAGATAAAATTAACCTCTGTACAGCTGGCCAGCACAGAGTTATGCACCATTTAAGTGCACAAGAATGGATTTCCTTGGTTGTGAGCATACAACACAGTATCAGCACCCCTCGTAGTGTAGACCTCTTGACCTGCTTTCTTAGCAGGTGATCATCACTGGTCAAAACGATCTCCCACAAATATTTCACCAAAAATGCTTAGAGAGTTGTTCAGCACCACAAATACATACAAGTAGGACAGGAACAAGGCGTGGGATAAGGACAAAATGAGTTGCTGCTTCAGATGAGTTTGTGAGTTTGGAGCTTGCGAGATACCTACTGAACGTGGTGAATCAAGTGGGAGCTGTACTTTGTTACAGGACAGGCTTGATTATGTGGGGAAATTGGGTAAAGGAGGAAGGAGACACCAGGCAGAAGCTGAAAAGAGTCGGGGACAAAGTCTGTTCCCGTTTCTGCCTTTGTACCTTCTCCAAATACCATGGGGACAGATTCTGATTTCATCTATGCTTCTGTGAAAAGGAAGTAGTCCACTGGGATGTGGTGGCATAAAATCAGAAGGAAGCCTACTCCTCTTCAGGGAAGTTATAGTGACAGTACAATTTACCCTGGGTGGAGAAGGCAGCAAGGGTGATTTCTCAAATATTACACTACTGGGGAGTGTGGGTTACAAAACAGCCCTCTCACACAGTTTTGAGGGTGAAACTGTGCCTATAATAAATGCTAAGCTACAATTCAAACCTTTTTAGCTAACTCAAGGCTTTTTTAGAAGCAGATTTCCCTAGCTCAGACCAACCATTAGATGAAGAGCTGGAAGTAGTGAGAGAAAAAGGGATTTATGTGCGTGCATCAAAAGGAGAATATATCCCTTTGCGAATTATTTCCATGGGTCCCCTACCTACAGATGAAGAGATATGTGATATAACAATTCATTGTTCTGACACACATTACAATCATGATGTGCAGTTTTTAATGCATCGTGTTACATTAAGCTTAGCCCATGGTCTAACACCATGTAACATAAATTTCTGTGAAGGGAGTAACATAACACGATACTGTCTTTTAAAAGACACACACGATTTTTTCAGATCACCTACTTTTTATCCATGAATGCCCAATTCAAAAATCAAGGTGGCAGATGAAAGTGGAGTGAATGAGTATCCACAAACCAGAGTATTTATCTTGTGTAGTTTTGCTCATTGCTACCTGTAGTCAATGACTCCAGTCAATTTTTATGTCGTAATGCATGAGCAAAGTTGATGGACATATTTTTTTGTCACCCCCAGTTAGATTTTATTCGGGGTCAATCAAGGGAGACCTGACAGCCGTTAAGACTGTAAAACACCCTGAGAATCCTCACAAGTGTTTATTTCTCAATAGAAAGAGGGACTTTGATTATGAACCTGTCACTAACCTTATTTTGGCTGCTCTGTTTTTGTCTTACTTTGGAGACAGATCGTCTGTTTTAATTGATAGTTTAGTTTGAAATAAAAATATCATGTAAAGGAGTCTCATTGGAATGAAATAAAATGAATTATTTATTTGACAATAACTGGATATAATAAAACCTCCAGTGAAAAATCAAATTCAAATCTGAAGTTTAAGGAAGTTGCAGAATAAAGCTGCAGGTGATCAATCTCTTCGGGGGGAAAAAAAAAAAAAGAGGTAGATTTTATATATTTATATATACTTATATATTTGCTTATTTATCTCCCCCCAGATAGGGGATCCAGAAAGGTTCAGGATTTTTAAAGACTTTTTTCTATAAATGTCTTGAAACTGGTCTTCAATGCCTGCTTGATTCCTTAGTTATTAACTTTATTTTTAATTGAATCCTTTCTGTGGTACAATACAAAGCAAAACCGTGAAACTCACAGACATCGACTGACATCTGTGTGGGTTTGACTGATCACATGCTTCAGTGCAAAGTTTAAATACCAGCAAAGGGAATTCCTCCTTTTTTGGCCACATCTGAAAACTGCAATTCTTACCAGAGACTGAACACTCAGGACAGTATTCTCCAATGAAGAAACAATCTTTGCCAGTGCTTAGCAGACAGGAACATGTTGGTAGCACACAAAGGTGGAGGACTGCAACGTAGCTGGCACCAAATAGGCAGATCATGCTAATATCCCTTATGGTGCTGCATGAGATGTTCTGAAAGCTCCTCATGAGTCACTGAAAAGAAGAAAACAGCATCTGTAGACTATAGGATCAAGAAGAAGCAGTATTTAGAAAGTCTAAGGGAGATCAAAAATGTATGCTTTTAATAGGACAGCAATCTTTCTTGACAGAGATAAACATGCTGTCATGGTATAGCTTGACACTGTAAAGCAACTGGCACGAAATCACACTATGTTGTGATTAAAAGTTTAGCACTGTACAATATCAGTTTAGCACATTTTAAATAGTTTGGAAATTTGTGTGTTGTAATTTGTTAATTATCATAATGTAGGAGTTTCTGGTGAGTTCTTGCAGGAATTTGTTCACCAGGCCTAAGCTATTTGATGTGTTTATTAATCACCTGAGAGGAAGTATAAAATAATTGCTAGTACAGCCTGCTGCTGGCACAAATGTTGTTGACGTTGTAAGTAATAAGAACAGATTAGTTCTGTAAAGCAATTTGGATTGCTGAGTGAAATAAACTAATTCAAAATATATAATTTCATCACTGGTAAAGTCAGGGTCATACATGTGGGAGCAAAGAATGTAAGTCAGACTTACAGAGTAAAAAACTGTGACACAGAAACCAGTACCCCTGCAAAAGGACTGTTGGGTTGCAATTGCTAACCAACTGAACATGAGCCCAGCTATAATACCATGGTTGAAGAGAGCACGTATCATCCATTGATATACTGTCATGTCAGTATTATGTAGGAGCCTAGAAATACCACAAGAGTGAGGCTCTGGCTGAAATCGCATGCCCAGTTCTACACTTTAAAATGGGAAAAAGTTTGTAAGGCTCAGAACGAATCTATGGGAGTGATACGGTACATGGAGAACATACCCTATGCAACAACGTACAAGAAGCTAAGGGTATTTTAGTCATCAAGGAGAAGGGGTTTGTCAATCTGTAATCTACATAGAGAAGAAAATTCTGATAGCAGCAGGTTCACAACACAGAGGAAAGAATGAGCAGTAGGACATAATATATGAGCAGTAGGATATAATATATGAGCAGTAGGATATGTATATATTTCAGCCCTGCGGAAAAGGACTTGGGGGTACTTGTGGACGAAAAGCTGGACATGAGCCAACAGTGTGCACTTGCAGCCCAGAAGGCCAATCGCATCCCGGGCTGCTTCAGAAGAAGTGTGGCCAGCAGATCCAGAGAGGTGATTCTCCCCCTCTGCTCTGCTCTCGTGAGACCCCACCTGGAGTACTGTGTCCAGCTCTGGAGCCCTCAGTTACACAAGAAGGACATGGACCTGTTAGAGCGGGTCCAGAGGAGGGCCATGAAGATGATCAGAGGGCTGGAGCACCTCTCCTATGAGGACAGGCTGAGAGAGTTGGGGCTGTTGAGCCTGGCGAAGAGAAGGCTCCAGGGAGACCTTACAGCGACCTTCCAGTACCTGAAGGGGGCCTGCAGGGAAGCTGGGGAGGGGCTGTTTGCAAGGGCATGTAGTGATAGGACGAGAGGCAATGGTTTTAAACTAGAGCAGGGTAGGTTTAGATTAAACATTAGGGTGAAGTTCTTTACAATGAGGGTGTTGAGACACTGGCACAGGTTGCCCAGCGAGGTGGTAGAGGCCCCATCCCTGGAGACATTCAAGGCCAGGCTTGATGAGGCTCTGAGCCATCTGATCTAGTTTGTCCCTGCTTACTGTCAAACTAGAAAAAATCATGACAGAATTAAGGGGCCCAATTTTAAGTACTGAGCAATTAACTACTGGGAAAACTACCGATGGGTAGGGGAGATGGAGATGCTTAAGATTGGATGTTTTTCTGTAAAATATTCTTTAGCTCAACTGCAAGTTCAGGCTCCATGTAGAAATTAGAAAGTGAAATCTGTGCAGGGGTTTAGGCCAGTCAATCTCAGTAGTTCCCTCCATCCCTAAAAGTCCGCTTGTCAAAATGCACCTAAACGGAGGAACCAGGCTCTTGTACTGCAGACTCAGCTGCAGGATCTGAAATCCGCCTGTTCAGAACAAACTGCAAGACTGAAGTCCTGCTCCTAGACTATTTTCTTTTTTTATGGGAAAGGAAGGTGAGATAGAGGTCTGTTTACATTTGTTGTACACACAGGAAATTGAGGTGCAGGAGATGCTAGAAATAATTACAACAAAACATCACACTGTATTATAGCAATACTGATTTTTCTAAAATTAGTCTGATCAAACCAGCTTGATGGGATTTTCATATTTCTAGTCTTCAGTGAGGAATTAAAACCTTTCAATTTTCAGAAATATAATTTATTATTTTTAATATACATAAATCTTTCAAAGTGCATGCTGGAGCAATCATTCCTAATCCAGTAGAAAACATGAGCATAATAGGGAACTAAGCCCTTGAAATATCAGGTACACCTGAATTACACTTTAGTAACAAATCTCATCTTGCTTAAATTAAGCTGAGTCAGGATTAGGTGTCTAGTCTGTGGCTATTAGGCTTCTTTTACACTGAAGAGAAACAGACATCTCTGGAGTTCAGTTCATGCTGTGTAAGTTGAGTATCTAAACTGTTTGGATGATTCATCATCTACAAAGGACTAAAGTTAGATGAGATGAATGCCACACTGAATGCTTAAAAACAGAAGGTGACATCCCCCTCCCCCCCCCCAACTCAACTCTCTTTTAATCCTGGAGATGTTTAAAAGTTTGTAGTCACTGTATTTCCAACATTGACCATGGGCAAAATTCCTCTGCACGTGCAGAGAAACATCTCAGTGCTGACCATAAACAGCATGCCACACCAGTTTAGAAGTCCCAGCAAGGCTTTCTGTCCCTTCATCATCTTTGGAGTGATTATTTGCTGTTGCTTTCACTCCTTAGAAGCTCCTGCTTTTACTCTTAACCAAACTTGCCCTGCATTTAGAAGAAGATGGGTCAATGCACAGTTTTTCCTGCCAGGAAGTCATGCTGGTGGGAGCACAGAAGATACTGGGCACGGAAAAAACTAATTTTCTCCTGTTAGTGCTGCTTCATGTTTGCCGTGATAATTCCATATGACTGAAGCAACGAGAGAAAGAAGAATGACAGTGCAGCTAAGTGGTTAGGTTACCTCCCTGGGGGAAAATATTTGTATGCAAAATGGTAAAACCTCAGCAGATGCATTAGGGAAGGCTCCCATGTCGGAAGGTCCCTGCTTACCTGGTTGTAGGAGACCTTCCTTGGCAGAAGAGGTGAAAGCTCGAACCATTGACCTACTGGGTAAAGCAGCAGCAGCAATGCATTTAGGCTTTTAAAGAAAAGATGTAGCTGTCTAAATCCATTAGAGAGTTCAGGCAGGGCATCCTGAGTATGAGGAAGCACCTGAAAGTACATCAGAGAAGGCAGTGAAAAGCCAAATTTGAGATGGTAGGTATTGTTTTCACACTGGTACTTTCTGCAGTGCCCTGCTTAGATTCTAGTTGGAGAGATGCGATGCCCCAGCAACTGTACCAGCAGCCCAGGCACCCAGTGTGGTTGCTGGGGGTTTCTAGAGGTGCTCGGAAGTTAGACTAAACATAGATGTTTATATTTAATTAAAAATATAGTTAAATTACATGCATTAAAAATAAAACTGAAATCAGATCTAAAACAACTGATAACCTCTATTAAAGCTTAAATGCTGAGAAAATTTAAGCTTTAATAGAGGTTATTTCAGTATATTAGAAAGATTCTCCTACTCAGTGGCTCAAATAAAGCTACTTGAGGAATTAGTAGAAAACCATTAAATTTTTAAGGTTAGCATGGACTTTATTAAAGTACCTATTATGTATTCAAATCTAGAAATGTATTACTTTTCCTACATTTACTGTGATGCTGATATCAAATTTTGCACTTTTTCAGATGTTTTACTGCACAGATACTTCTGTTATCTTTCATGTTTGTTTTAGCTGAACTAGCAGGTACAGTAAATATTTTTGTGATTTAATTAGCATTGCTCAGGAAAAATTCAGAAATGGATTGACAGCTGAAAATACAGGGTTGTTTTCTCTTCCAGTCTATGAATAAAAAAATTGGAGAAGGCAACATGGACAAAACCCTAATGGTGAGGGGTCAGATTTCCAAAGATATTTTGGTGCCTGGAGATGGATACAGATGACCAGTGGGAATTTCAAAATCTCTCCTATGGATTAAATGTCTAATTCCTATTGACTTCAGGGGACATGAGGCACTAGCCCCTATAGGCACTTCTGATAATCTCACTAGCCATTTATCTGCATGTTAGACATGCAAGTATTAGATCCTGAAAACAGGAGATAATCTCTCAGTTCACTAAATAATGTATCCACTTCATTCATTTAGTAATCTGGCTAGTTTTAAATAAGTTTCCTTTTGTCCTGGTTTTATAAGGAAAAAAAGTGATACGGTATGTTTAAGACAGTTAAATACAATTAACTAAATGAATTTTATGCATTTAAATTGATTTTTAGTTTCCACCTCAATGCATTTTGATACAAACCCTAAATAAAATCATCATTTAGAAAAGTCTTTAACCATTTTCTGAGATAATATGAATGTAAAACATAAGCATCTGAACAAATTACAATAATTCTCTCACTCTCACTGTATAAATTTATATGATAAAGAAGATACTGAAATGTATCAAATATACATTGCAAATATGGTTGCAAATCAGCTAGTGTTAATTATTATGCCAGTCAGTGAGAACAAAGTTAATTGCCAAGTACAAATGCAAAGCAAAAATAAAATCAGCTTTTTAAATCAAGGTTTCCTTCTCACCGTTTTTAATCCTGATTAAAATTGGAAGCTTGAATTACCGTAAGCAGGTAAAGATTAACAAGGATCTGTAAGATACAGCCCTGTGAAATACAGTCACAATCTCTTAAATCTGTTCTTTCCAGAATCACAAGAAATGTTGTACCTTGTTCTCCTGTTTATTGACCCAGATCTATGAAGATTTCTGTGCCTTAATCAACGCAAACATAACATAAGGTAAGTGACCTGTTCTCTGAGTTTATGGTTACCCTCAGCTCTGTTGCCAGCATATCACAGGTAACACTTACCAGCAATAACCCATAATATTCAGAGCTTTTTGATCCCTGTGTAACACTTCCCAAGAAACAGTTGGGCCTTTGGAATGCTTGAGTTTAATTCCTTGATTTTCAGAACCCTTCACACATTCCTCTGTGTCTGTCTGGCAAGTAAAATGAAACACTCTGCTGTTACAAAGGAGAAGAACACAGCTCAAATCTTGTGCCATCAAGTTGAAAAGGGCATATAGATGATGCAGCTTGTATGTATTAACACTATGGTCTGCAAATGCTTTGCTTAAAATGTGCAGGGGATGAAGTAGATGAAATCATAATGCAGAATAATTGATGAGTAATAACATCCTCTTCTTTTCACTGACACTCGGGCCAAAACATTTTATCTCTTTGTTTTCTGAATCTTGCTGCATCTTGCTGAGAAAGCTGGGAGGGGCAGGAGTGGGCAGGGAGCTAAATTTTCTTATTGAGTGCATAAATAACGAGATTTGTGTGCATAACTTTTTTGCACCACTTGGAAAATTGCTTCTCACTGCATTTCTTTGAGTCTGGAAGAATAACCTTTATACCTCTAACGGTTATAAAAGGCCTAAAGTAAACATTTAATGGAATGGAAACAATAATGTGACATCATTCCAGTAAATGCAGCTTTGCTGTGCAGCTTGTTTTACAATAATGGTGTTACTTAGTCATTTATTGGTCTTGTGAGCAGCTGGAAGGAAAGGAAAACAAACAAACAAACAAACAAACAAAACCAAACAGGTGCACTTAGGGGAACTGCCTTGTCTGAGAGTTGAGAAATATTCTCAATTTTACTATACAAAATATATAGCTGAATATTACAGGGTTTGTTTGGCTTGATCTCCTCCATACAAACTTTGGTTTCATATATAAATGTATGAGTGTTTATTTGCCCCAAACCATTTCATTGGTTGACTCTGGCATTTGCTAATTAGTTTTATTTAATTATGAAGCCCTTGATCAGTCCCCTTCACCCTCTAACAATCCCTATTCCTTCTGCACAGGGGAGCCTGTGGGCCACATGAGGGCCCTTTTGACCATCTCTCTGTGTTAACAGAAGAGTAAGAGGGACTTCAAACCTCTCCCCACTGGCCACTATATCCATGGCCAGCAAAAAGCTGCTAGAATCTTGGCACCTTCCATTAATTGTCATTTCAATTTGATGTTGCATCACCCTGCAAGTGGAGGCAGGAGAGCCCGGGGAGGCCTAGCCAAATTCCTGAGAGTCTGAAATATCTGAAGGAAGGGAGAGAGGACCAACTCTGTCCTGCACACAAACACAGGGCATACCAAAGCTTAAGCTGCAAGTCCCCTTCACTGCCCAGCAGCCCTCAGCACAATGAAAATAAAGTCCTCTTCTCCTAGGAAGAGCTGTTCATCCATCGGCAACATTTCCCAAGGCTTCTTGCAAGCAGGTTTGCATGCCCCTGGCCAGCCACTGTGCTCAGGTGGGGCTTAGTCCACATCATTGTAGTGGTGCTGGGATGTGAAATGAGCCGTCCTCTGGGGGGCTTCCTGGTGGGCTCCTGGGGGGTCTCTGCTTCAAGAACTGGTGTTACCGTCAATATGCTGGTGCTGTATGTACCAAGGGAAGATCTTCCCTCCCTCAGCTCCCCGGCACTGGCTGTGCGATGTGGCATAAATGGAACAAAATGGTTTCTCACTCATTTTAAGCTAAGAGAGCTACAACTCAAATTTTCTCTCCCTTGTCTCGCTGGAGAGCTTATATGTTAAGAGCACTTGTATAAAGTTGCTGGAATACAAAATATGTATTATTTATTATCTTCATGCTTGCAACAGTTTGACAGAATACAAGAGGAGATGACATTTGAAGGGAATATAGGAAATAGACGAGGTACATTAAAAGATCACGAGGAACACTTTGTCAGCTAGTTCCTGCCTGTACCCTCCCTTGATTAGATGAAATGCATGTGTACATTTGTTCCATACCAGAAATAAATGATGGTGATACATAAAAGGTTTTATAAGTACAGCTTGGAGATAAATGAACTCAGAGGTGGAAATGTGAGCAATGATATAAACTATGTGCCTCACTGTCACCTGTTTTTTGTCTTCCACATGTGTTTCATAAAATTATTTTATTGAAATGTTTTGAAAATATTTTGACAATATCTGTTTCAGAATTTTTTATGCCTCCACCTGCCCAGCACAAGATGTTAATTAGTGCAAGTTCAGGCAAAAGGGGAATCAGGTCAGTGTCTTACCTGGCTCATAAAAGCTTCCTACCACAGAATAAATGTCTTAAGACTTTTTATGGTTACAAGCTAATATTATACCCCTTTGGAAAGAATTTGAAAGAGTGGAAGCACCTGCTGCAGATCACTAAGAAAACTTCTTTGAAAAGTATGGGATTCTTCATCTGTTCCATTTTGGGGATCCCAAAACAGCTAGGTGTTTTTGGGTGAGGGCTCCTTGCAAAAGGAGAGAAAAAAAGAAATCACTTTGGTAAAGCTGGAGAGGTGGAGAGGTAACAGCAGGCAGGCTCCTGGGGACAGATCCTTCCATGGAGTAAATTGCTGTAGCTCTCCTGGAGTTATGACAATTTAGACCAGCAAAGAGCTCCCCTTTGAGCTCTATACTTGTCCTTTTGGGAATTAGACTAGACCGTTTCAACACATATATTGGAGGAGATGTACAATCTTTGCTTCTATTTATAAAGTGTAAAAAGAGGCAATCTCTTCAAATTGTGGGAGTTT
Organism: Alca torda; assembly: GCA_008658365.1. Classification (NCBI taxonomy): domain Eukaryota; kingdom Metazoa; phylum Chordata; class Aves; order Charadriiformes; family Alcidae; genus Alca; species Alca torda. Next base: position 26,476,521 of record CM018101.1, on the reverse strand, counting down.
ATCTTGAAGTTTATATGATATTCTTTCATAAATTGCTGTTGTAGCAAGAGATTGAAGCCATTTATCAGCAGGTATTGGAGATGTTACAATGATGCATTATGATACATTTAGCTACCAATATTTAGCTATCAATATGATACATTTATCATCAATATCTAGCCAATACTACCAATGATTTAGCAGGAGAAGTTAGATGAAAATACTCTGATGTATCATTAGGGAGACAGAGTGTCTGGAATGAAAGAGTCCAGTATCATTTATATTTCTTGTGTTACTGTGTCCCAAAATTGCATCACCGCAGACCAGGGGGATTTTTTAGAGTGTGTCTTCCCTTTACAAGTAGATGGTTTTGCCTCCCTTACACAGAAGTCTGCACAGCTCTGAGTCCTCAAATTACAAACATCCGGGTGACAGATTTTGGCATATATGTTTGCAGACGATGAAATTCACAATCTAACTTTAAAAAAAATCGTATTTGAGCGTAAGCAACCTATTTTATTACTGCTCAGCTGCTTGTGCTACTAACCATAGTCACATAAAAGGAGCTAAATGTAAATGCTGCAGGTTTGCATTCTGAGGGTTTTGTTTGTTTTTACCAAACAATTTGCAAAAATATTAATGACCATAAACACAAGTTAGTAAAGAAATTAGCACCCCAAATCCTGAGTATAAAGCACAGTGAGACCGCAGCAGGTTACGTTGCAGTTGGTCCAGCTGAGGCTCACTGAAGAGAGTAAAAACATTCTTCTTCATGTTAATGCTTGACCTTAATAGTCATTCAGAATACAGCCATGCAACAAGATCACGCATCACCATGATTCCCAGAACAGCAACTCCAAAATAGTTTTTTCTATAACATATTTTCAATTAATCCTGCTGAGAAGAGAAAGTGTTTTCCCTAAGTTTATTCAGAGTCCTCCAAAATCCCGGCTAAGTCCCAAAGTCTCTGAGTGCCTCACTTTCTTTACATGCAGCTTTATTAATGAACAACATATTGACAGTAACTTTCTGTGGTCATGAAAGCTATTCAAACACACCAGTCTCAAAAAGCCTGTGAAAATCTCAGAATGACCTGACAAAACTAGCTGAATAAGCAACATGAAAGTTGATGAAATAAAACATAAAAGTATAAGGAGGAAGCATCCTTGTATGTAGCTCAGTGAAGTTCTAAACTCGAAAATGGCTGTGCTTGACAAAAGCAGGCAAGGTGTTTGGATGTATCTGAAATTGGATGATAATAAGGCAGAAAATAAAATGTCATTGTATTTTATAGCATTATAAATACTTTATCTCCTCTGGAATACTGTGCTCAGTTCTGCTCACTGAATCTAAAAGGGATGTTTGCAGAATTAGGCTATGTCTCTACTGCACCAGACAAAAGAGCAGAAGGCAGACCAGAGTACTCCCGGTCGAGCTCCACATATCCGTGTTGTTCTATCCATGATGTTAAAAGGACAACTCATATGCAAACAGCCTACCTATAAAGTCTGAACCTGGGGTATCGAGGACTGGATCAGGGTCCACAGCAGATGGTTTTTCTGTCCAGCATCAGCCAGGTAATACCCCTGGTCCTGGGATGTGTGGCAGTGGGCCAGTCTGAGCCCTCTGTGAAAGTCTGAGCCTTACGCATTGAAGGTAGGATGGGCTGCAGCTGAATCTCACCATGCGCCCTTACCAAAGTCCAATCTTACGTCCAAACAATGGAAAGGTGAAGTAGGTTGGACTTGTGCTTGAGGTTGGACATGGGATCAACATGCAGTATTGGAATGGCCCTGGGAGACCTGGAGAATGAATATCATTAGACGGGAATGGCGATAATTGCAGGCATGGAAAAACTCACATGTGGACAAAGGCTGAAGGGATTTGGAATTCTTTCCTATGAAAAAGGACACCAATTATAGAAGATGTGATAAAAGGGTTTAAAATAACAAATAGCCTGTAGAAGACACTTTCCTTTCTGTCTTAAAACACAAGAGCTACATGACAGTGAAACAAGAAGACAGCAGATTCAAAATTGTGAAAGGTTTTGTTTCACCTGGTAATTAGCTAAACAGTCAAAGTCACTGGATACCAGTGAAAGCAAGAACAGCTGTATTCAGAGGAAGAGGCAGCCTCTGGCATGGAAAATTGAATGCTATCTGTTAATGCAAAGAGTTTCAGAAGAGACATGAAGGTTGAGGTTAGAGGGTTAAGCCAATATCCAGATACCAAGATTTAATCCATGAATAACTTTGATGTGAGACACATGAGGCCACATCTTCCTCCTGCTCAAACTATCTTCTGAAGCAGATGCCACTATGGAGACGGCACCCAGGCCTAGACTAATGTTCATGATGATAATAATCATAGTGCTTGTCTCCTAGTTTAAAATGACGTTTGTTTAAAACATTGGAAAGGAATGGTAGTTTACTGCTAATTTAGAAACAGAGGACAAATTGTGGTAGCTGAACATTATCAGTCCTGAAGAAAAGTGACTAGAAGGAGGGTTAATCATGATTTATTATGTGTACTTACTAAGTACCAGTATTTAGTGCAACACCAGTTCACTGTAGAGACTAGAGGTCCAATCCTTTAAATCTTTATTCAAACAAAGAAGCTCTTTGTGCCACCAGGGACTGATCCGACAGATGAACATTATCAAATCAGGCCAAAAAGCCTCACATAACATTTTGTGTTGACCTGACACTTGGTAGAGGAACATTTTGATGAAATGGCAAAGGTCATTCTTCTCATGCTGAGTTAAAAATTCCAGGAATCAGAAACTTAGCAAGAGGGATGCAATAGATGCCAGAAAGTATACTCCAGGAGTATGCTGTGGCTTCCCTGCCCTTGCATCCTGGGCTCTCATTAAAAGAAAGCACAGAGAACAGCGGTGATGTGGATTTGTGATACAGTCAGGGTGTGAACCCACAACATGTCCTCAGGTCTCCAGCTTAGACAGCACCATCATCTTTCCACTGATGATCAAACCTCAGATACTAAATGGAGGCTCTCAGACATGGAGGAGGCAGTGAGCCAAGATGAAGGTCACCATCCATGTGGTGTTACCAAAGCAAAATGAATTCAGTTTGATATTCTCTCACAATAGGCTTGGTTTTGAGTTAAGAAAAGGACTGACATTACTTTAAGACAACTTCTGATCAGATTAAATTGGTTTTAGTGTAATTGGAAAAGCGCTAATGAAAAGGAAGAGGCAAAAAAGAACAAGACATCCTCAGAGAGCTGCATGCTAGCATTTAGTTAGAAAAATTTAAACCAGTAATGAACAATTCAGGTTTGCTGCACACATCTCTAAAATATATATTAAAACGTCACACTCTACAGTCTGAATTCTTTTCTATAATAAGGCAAATTAAAATCATGTCTGCATTCTGTTTTTTAAAGTAGTATTAACCCAAATTCTTACAGACACATATGTGTTATTTGGGATTTTTCTAACAGGTAGTTCTCTACCATTTTCTGTATTCTCAAAATACAAAAAATACTTGGTTAAATTCTGTCATGGAGAGTGGGTGTACCATCCTAGAGCACAGCTATATCCCTACGTTCTCCTTTTCTCACAGAGTAGGATAACCATTTGTGTGAATTGTGGCATCTGAACCAACTAAATACCATTGATACAGATGGACTTTAGGCAGCTTTAAATCTGTGTGATGTAAAATTCATGACTTCCTACTTTTAAGATCTTCTTCCCCTTTCCCTTAGTCCAGAAGAGGATACACATTCAATTTTAGTAAAATAATCTTTTGCTACATCTACAGGGACCATTTCTGATATAGAATTAAATTGTGGTGCAGGCAGAATCTTTATTACATTTACATGACCCCATAAAGATAACTTTAATAGTTCCCCATAGAGCAAAACCCTCCTTAATTTTGTTAATTATTTTCCCCCGGTTATGCTTAGCTATGTCTTCTAATTCAGTATTGATCTTGATACTGAGGTCTGTCAAATACTTAGTAATCTACTTAAATCCCCATTGGGGGAAAAAGGTTTTGAGGGACAGATCCTAGACAGAGCTGGTGCTTCAGAGTTGCACCAATAATTCTAACCAGAAATCCTTATTTTCTGCCTGCCACTTACACTGGTAAATGTTACAGAAGTAAAGAAGAATTGAGCATGATTTCTGTCTAGAGTTTCTAAAATTGCTTCTTATGAATTGAGTCCTAATGAATCTATAACGGGTGATAGAGGTGATAGACTCCACAGCCCCACAAGAGAGGGACTCACAACGGAAGAGCCCATCCCACTTTATCTGACTTGGCTGGCCCTCAGTGAACACTGATCCTTAGCAAAAGAGAAATTAAACATTTCGTATAACTGATGAACTGAACTGATGATTTTATCTCATGCCTGGGATTCCCAGATGTACCTAAGGCACCTTTTTTAATTGCATTTTCAAAGCGAATTTTCTATTTGTCACCACGTTGCAGGGTGATGGTGGTGGAGTGCAGGGAATGGATTCCCTTGGGATTATACAACACCAGAAGATGCATTCCAATTGCTAACGAGCATTCAGTCCACATAAGTCCAGGACATTCCCATCCCTAAGACCCATTTAATGTGGAAGTAGGTTCTTCATATCTATTCTCACTTCACTGTTTGTTAATGTAAACGTATCTTTAGAGATAAATGGCGCCGTGAGTTATTCTTGGTGTTTGTTTGATAATCAGAGTAAGTAGCTCTAATTAATCTCTATGTTTATGACAAAATCCAAGGTTGTTCTGCCATTCACTCTCCTATCCACCCACCCATTCTATCCGTGGTGTCTCCATGTGCACAGCAGGAAATATCCCGAAGAGAGATACAAACTTATCCAGTTCTTTTAAACTGAGCTTTTGATATCCTGATCTGGAAATTACATAATGATGTAAGTTACAACATGATGATGCTATGACCATATAAGCATTTCAGATACACTCCTGAGCGCTCCATGCTCCCAGGAGCAGTGTAAATGTTCCCACTACTATTGCCACTTTCAGGCAATGGCATGCCAACCCTTGGCTTACCTACCGCGGTCCTGTTGGTATCCCCTTCACCCACTGATTCTAATTTAAAGCTCTCTTGATCAGTCCCACTGGCTTATGCCCAAAGATGCGTTTCCCCCATTAGGACAGGTGGATCCTGTCAGGCCCCATTCCTGTCATGCCATACCAATCTAGGATGCTTTTTGCAGGTCTTTAATCCTACAATTCAATGAGCCGTTCGCACTCATGTACCCATACAGTTTTTAAACCTGTAACATCAGTAATATGGAGACTGTATTCATATGATCCTTACCTACTTTAGACCAGTCCTTCCTCACACATGAGACAGCATGCCAGCTTGGCACTGTTTATAATAAATTACCTATATTGTGCTAATCTATTTCCTGTTTTGTACAAACTGCCCAGACAGAAATCTCCTCATATGCTTAAAGCTGGAATGTCTGTGATTTTCAAAGTATGGATGGGTTGTGTTGGAAGTAAAAGCTCATCTACCAGCTAGCAACAGAGCAGAATTAAATATAGGATTGGTATTTCCTACACAGATTCAATTTTGCTATTTATTTTTCATCTTCCCTTGAATGTGTACATCTAGTACCAAAAGAAAAGAATAAAAATGGAGCAATGTCCTGAAAGCAATTGCTTAGGCTAGTCTATCTGTTTCTTAACTCACACAGAGCAAGTATTTGGAAGAAATAGATATCAAAGACTACAAATTACTGAGGAGGTGGGAACAGAGGACCTCAAGAGGATGAGGCAAGTGATTAACTTATATTTTACATTAAACAAAAATATGACCTCGACATCAGCAAATACGAAAAGCTATGGCTACTTCTAATTCCTTTCTGTATTATGAATACTATCATTTTTAAATGAAGAGAGTGAAAAAGCTATTAGAAACTCTTTCTAAGTGACAAAAATTTGCTATGTCTGGTAAAGAAATTACCATGTGCACGGTTTTACATTGGAGGCTAGGCATCCAAACATTTGTGTAAGGCAAGTAAAGCCTTGGAAGGGTAAGTTTTCATAAAGCGGTTGTAATGGAGCACGCGTCTGGAGCAAAAATGCCATAACTGCAAGACCACCCACAGACATTGATAAGATTCCACATCCTGTGTTTATGCCTTATGCAAAAATTGCTGTTAAAATCAAATATATGCTTGACTGTACCGAAACCTCAGTAAATATCACTTCCCACCAGAAACTCCTCCTTCTTTCTCTCTGTTCAGAAAAATGGAAATTTTACACATGAGAACTACAGAGTAGGTCACTTTGTCTATACAGTAAAATAATCAAATTTTGCAGTTTCTGTAAAGAGGGTGAAACTACATGCACAACAATGTAGAAAATATTGCCAAGAGAAATCTAAACATTTCTTTTTAAAGGAAGTAAAGGATTTTCGCCATTTCTGTTTGCTGTAAACCAGTACCTCTGCAGGCACACACACCTTGGCCTTGCATTCTGAACAATTCAGGAAGAGCTTTTTTTCCATAATTGCACACCAGTGCAGCACTTCCCCCTTACCTGAATTACGTAAGCAAACAGCTTCTAGTAGCACTTTTCTCCTCTTCATTCAAGACAGCAGCTATTGAAATCAAGAAAAGTAGCAGCAGCTGAAACTTTAAATTTAGCAAGCAAGTCATTACTTAAACAAAAAATGAGCTTCCCACACTTGAACCCTACCACTGGATCAACCACAGTCCGCTTGAGCATATGTACCTACAGAAATCAGAGAGAAGACCCATGTGAATGGACTTATGCATGTACTTAATCAGGGTCGAAACATCACAGAATTGTGTTTTTCCAGAGTTGTGTATAACTATGACTATTACAAAAGCCCTGTTTCTCACTGACATTTATATTTTTAGGAAAATGTGATTAACTTCATTACTAACATGATGTAGAGAATTACTGCAGATCTTTTTAAAGCAAAGGCAAGCCTAGATGAGAATCCTCTAATTAATTCCTTCCCCTGCTCCATTGCGGCAGACTGGCCATACAGCAGATCTCCTATTCCCAAACTGCTGCCCTTGTGATGTTTTTCGTGGAACACCATCAGAAAACACTGGCTGATTACAAAGTGCTATTTTTGATGCAATTTTACCTGGCATTGGACAATGAATTCCTGTTTTCTAATGCATCTCTGCAGCCAATTTGGCTTAGCTGTATTGAACACACTGTTGTTTCATTTGTAAAAAGAGGGCAACAGCATTTACTTACAACATGTACTTACCTTCCCTGAAACTTAAATTGCATTTATTCAGAGAAATGATCCAGAGTGTAGCTAATTCTGTTTTCAAAAAACTGGAATGATGATAGGATGCTATTATAATCTTCAAGTGTGTAAAAGAAGCAGTGTCAAAGGACATCGCTAAACAGCATCTACAAAGTTCTATAGAGACTGTTTGGGGTTTTTTTTTGTCCCATGGAAATCTGCTGTGATTTTATTGTGTATCAGTACTTGGCAGTATTTTTTCCATATACCACTTGAAACTTCAAAAAAATGGCCATGGGAATGATAGTATATGTGTTTTGGTCACAAAGTCTTGCTCAGGAAAGTTTACTTGTGTGCCCCTTTGTATGAGGAAAGCTTGGAGACATAGGAGTGCTATTGGAGGAAGGAACACAAGGTGTGTGCAGACAGACAGACTTCTCCCAAAGGATGGCATGTCTGCGCAGGCAGAAGGGGAGGTTTTGGACTTATGCTACTTACTCATTTCATGGTTTCTAACACAGGAAGATTTACAGATCTAGTTATACCGTCACCTCCAAGAACCAGTTATTTGGGTCATTAGTGTTCTAGGCAACAGGGTAAAATCATGGTCAAGGAAATCAGGCAAAAAACAGTCAAGTATTTCTCTGCTATCTTGCATTTTATGTCTACAGATGTTTTTATGATCATCACTGTCCTGGTTTCAGCTGGGAAAGAGTTAATTTCATTGCTGTGAAAGGAATGGCAATAATGCATATTGTTTAAGTTGTTGCTAAGTAATGTTTATGCTTTTCAAGGACTCTTTTCAGCTTCCCATAGAAGCTGAGGAGTATAGACAGAATAATGGAATGGCCAATGGAATATTCCGTAACATAGATGCCATGCTCAGTATATAAATCGGGGTTGGCTGGGGGAGGGAAATCCATAGCATTGCTCGGGAAGGTATGAGTTCTCCTGGTGGTGAAAGTGACGTGTCATTATTATTGTAACTATTGTTGTTATTATTGTTATTTTCCTTTTCTGCTATTGTTTCTATTAAACTATCTTTATCTCAACCCACAAGGTTTTTTCCCTTCCTTTTCCCTTCCGTTTCTCCCTCTTCTCCCTGCCCTTCTGGGGGAAGGGGGAGAACTGCACGAGTGACTGCATGGTCCTAGGTACCAGCTGGGGTTACACCATGACAATCACACCTGGTTGTAATCAAGGCAATTTACAGCAGCTCTTTCCAGTTTAGGGACTCACTCAGTAAATTTTCTATTTCTATATATATGCCACACTTTTCATTGGTACTGTATACACAAACCAGACTCCCTAAAAAGGACTTGGTATAATGGAAATCCAGACATACGAGCAAATTTAATCATGCTACTGTGCCCATTTGAAATACAAAATGATGACCTTTTTGGTTTTGCTGTCATCAAAAGCTGTCAGGCTTTTAGGCTTCTTTAAGCTCAAAGGCATAACTCACCTGTTCAGTAATATTCAGGAATTTAGCACAATATTTACATTTCTCTGTTAATAAATATTTTGGCAATTTCTTCCTAAAATTTCTTGAAAGGCATCTAGAACTTGCGTAATTGAAATATATGTTTGGGGGAAAAGCAATACCAAAGTAACTAGCTTAGATTATTCCAGACATGACATTTTGGGAGGAGTGTTTCAGCAGCTGTTGAAGTCAATGGCTCACCTTCAGCTTGGTCTCCCCTAGAGATGAATGCCAATGTGTAAACGTGAAGACCGCTCCCCTTTATTTTCACTAAGTCCCCAGGTATTTGATGCAGTTGAAAACCTAAACTGAAACATGAATATTCAAATGGGAAACGGGATTAATAGTTTGGCAGAGTCTTGAGATATAAATATGTGAAAAGTCAAAGTTTTAGAAGCTGTCCATCTTTTTTCCCCTGTTCTGCACAGCCTGTAAGTCCAGTTCCACTGAGTAAAAACATACACGTTCTTGAGTGCGTGACATTTGAAAACAGTACAAGAATAGAGGCAACAATGTCTTTCCCAGGCATCAGGAAGTAGTGGTCTGACTCATTTTCCTACTGGGACAAATGAGAGAAATTTCACTGAATTCAGCAGGTGCAGGTAAAGGCTTTGGCTTGTTTGCTGGTTCACATGAGTCGTGGCGGCCTGGTTCTGAACCTACCCAAGATGACATGGAGACGTTGATCTTCACTGAAACTCACAGCAAAACTTCCCTGTCTTCTATCTGTCCAAACCTCTGTTTGAGAGTAGTCTCACTGATTTTTGTAGAGTTACATCAAAGTAAGGGAAAATCAGAGTTGGATTATTCATACCGGAAATTATGCCTGATAAGCAAATGACACTTAAGATGCGTAAGTGATGCATTCAAGTGTCTTCTTGAAAGTGGAGAAATACTTTTGGCCAGTTTATATGCAGGCGAAAGCGAAGCAGTTGCATGGATTTGGTGATGTGCCACATTAGCTAGTGAATAATGCGGTTCCCCAGCTTTCAGAAACCAGGGATGCTTCACTTTTTAGGTACAATAATATGGTGCCAAAGTACATTTTTGAAGGATGTATTTTCCATTCAATGTGTGTCACATTTTATGCAGTGTGAAATCTGTGTAAACACTTGATATTCTCTATTGCTTACTCTGTCTCTTCATGTTGGTACACTGCACATTCTGGATACAAAAGAGACTTTAGCCAGGAATTTGTACAGATCCCAGCAGTAATTAAACCAGCTGTATAGTGAATAACCTTCATTTTATAACTTTGTTTATAGACAGTAAGTTTTATTACATCTACCTATATTTTTTTTATCTTTTAAATAAAATTGCAGTTACTTTAAATTAAAAAAAAATGAAACTGGTAAATATTAAAGTTTCATTAAAAACTACAGACCCCACCTTATCACAGAAATTCACCAAACTCCAAATTACCATTACAGGTACTGTTACTAATTTCTACATCTGTACAGATCAAACAATCTGGACATTGAACATCAGGAAGATTATGAATAAAAAAGATCTCAAGCAAATAGAAGACCCAAGGACAAGAATAATCCTAATAAATAGTAGATGTGAGCTTTCGTTAGAATGTCAGATTCTTGTAAAATATGCTGGGGAATTTTACTGAAAAATGTCAAAAAAGAAGCATGTTTTCTGCTCATGAAATCATACAGAATGTTAAGCAAAAGTTTTAAAGTATACTTGTTGGAGTCTTATAAAGATGGATATAATTATGTTAAAGAACAATTAGTGTCTATTAGTGACCACCAGAATTGTATTTAGTTAGCTAGTCTGTTGTTCTTGTGTGGAGAGATTTATTTCTCTTTGTTGGTTGGGTTTTTAATTTTCACTGGTCCCAAAAGCTTGATCCTATTTGTATGGTGGTGACTGAGGTTATTGTAACAGGTTCCTACTTATTGTAAGTAGGAGCTGAGCTGGAACTGAAAGTGTGCTCACTGATTGATTGCCTGTCTGCAGGCAGTGGACAGAATCTGTGTTTCTTTTCAAGTTCAGAAAGATTCACAAAACAAATCTAAAAGGTCTAATTTTTCCAATTAACACTGTAGAAAAGGGTCTGCTTTTACTGAATTAATTAAAATACTATAATGGTACAGTTTTAAACTAAGTAATTTAAAGTTAATGTCAAATTCTGATCTTGGTTTTATTGGTGCAAATCTAAAAGCATTTCATTTATGTCCACAGAGTTGCTTTATTTGGAGGATGTGAGCTCACAGGCAGAATCATAAGAGCTAAAGGCAAAACAAATACATCATTGGAAGGTACAGTACAAACCATATCTTTAATTTGAAGTACTATATTCCACATCAGAATAACTGAAAACTGCATTTGTTTCTTTTTTCCTTTAATTACTTCTGATGTGTCTAACTGTAGCATGCATTGTTCTAAATAGCAATTTTGCACACGCCATGGACCTAATTCTAATATCACAGATACCTAAAATGGGAGTGCAAAATCAGGCTCTGGATGTGTGGAATTCAGCATATCCAAAACAAAGATAAAACAAAAAAAACCTACAAAATCTCCAACCTAAGATTTAGTCTTACTTTAACATAAATAATCCTACTGAACAAAACTTGATATTAACTGCTCTTTGTTTTTATTAGATACAGTGGTTTTAATTCAGCCTGATGTAGAAATGCAGCTAGGTATCTCTTTGAGGGGAAAGGAATTCAGTGGATGACAGCAATTCATATAATTCTATGAAATAGATACAGGAAAAATTAGATATAGGAAAAAATACTGCTAAAGGAAGCATGGGGAAAAATCTGTACTAAAACAACTGCATAACGACTGTGCATGAGAACAAAATATTTACTCAGTTTCAAATCTGGCTTTGCTTTTAACTTGGGATCAATTGCTTGAAATAATTTCCCTTTTACACGTGTCACTGGTAAAATTTTACATTTAAATAAAAGAAGGGGAAAAAAACCAATAGTATAACCAAACCTAAAGATATTATAGGTGATATTTAAGAATATAACCTAACCTCTAAGTTTAGTGAAAATTCCAGCTTTGGTGGAACTGCTGATAGACCAGGTTTCATGCTAGACCAGTGATTTCTGTATTCAAGTCAAAATCCTCTGTAATATTTTGGAGCCTTTGACTTAACACTGCTGAACAAAGCTAGTCATATTTCTGCATTCTTTTACGTAAAGCAGTAAAAAACCTGAAACATTAAAGTATTGGCTTGACGCTTCTCTGTATGAGGCCAGCTTTGAATGTACAGAATGTATTCTAATATTGCACTAAACCAGTTCTGAACAACTAAAAAAAGTTGCCATTTTTGTTGCTCTGTGATAAAAAAACTGTTTTGTTATGCAGTCTGCTTAAGTAGCTTTTATGCTGGCTATTGTATTGGGATAGTAAGCCTCTAAAGGAGGTGAAGTCTGCTTTTACATGCAAGTGCATAGCTCCTATTGAAGCCAAGTCAGCCCCTGAGATCAATATAGGTGTAAAACTGCTGATTCTTAACAATGGGATGGATTACTGGCAAGGTAATCCAAGGATTACACGGATCCAGCAATTGAAAGTAGTCCTCAAGAAAGGACATGGTTAGAAGTGGGTCATCTCCAGGAAGATGTTTTTACAGAAGAAAAAAAGAAAAGAAAAAAAAAAAGGAGGAAAACAACAATCTACATCAAGGGGAATTTTAGCTTTTAAAATTATTTTTAAAACACTATGAAATCTGTTCTTCTATCATTATCTGATTTAATATTGTGCCTAAAAGCCCCTGGCATAAAGACCCCTATTGTGTTCAGTACTGTACAAGTATAGACCCTCTTGGGTCGCCTCTGGCCCGAAGTGCAGAGTACAAGGATATGACACAGGACAACTCCACACAGATGGAGACAAGGAAATGAGGAAATGTAGGGAGTCAAGAACACTGACTGGCATCTTTCTCAGCTGGAAGGGGCTAGCGTGTCAGACTCCTAGACACTGCACATTTTTCCTGATGGGAGAGAAACACTGAGGGGATCAGGGAGAGTCGGAGAAGGCTTTGCAGATGACTGGGGCACACGGGGAAGCACAGGAGAGCACAGAGATCCTTCCTTTAAAATCTAAGAAGTGACTAATGAAAACTGGCACCACTGGCTATTCAGGGAAATATCTATGTCTCAGTGCAAAGATGAGAGCTAAGATAACAATAGGGCATTAAAGGACCTTGAGGATGAAGGAATAGCTCAGGTTCATTATTAGAAGGAAAAGGCAGTCAGGGCACAGCTGAAAGAGCAGAAGTGAGGGGAAAGTTACGGCAACCTTCTAAGTGACCTAAAGAATAAAAAGAATCCAAGCAGCTTGAGAAGATTAAGTCACATTTTAGAAGTGTTTCCCTCCCACCCTCATCCCCTTTTGGTCAGTTTTACTCATGACCAATCAATAATGCTGAAGGAGCTGACACAGGAATGAATTAAGCCAGAAGGTTTATTCATCTCCCGCCTTGCAAGGTGCTCAGGTGTTGGCATAACATCCTCTTTCCAGCTCTTAAAGAAAAGAAGCAGTACCAAAACCCATCAACCTTTTTCTCTGGAAGTCTCCCTGTGCAATTACTATAAGGCATGTCTTTGTACATTAGCTGCCTGTCACACTATTAAGACAAGAAGAAATCTTTTGAGTGATGTCAGCTCAAAGCAAATATGCACTGGTGTTTTAGAAAAGATGAGAAAAACTAGTGTGCAGGTATAACATGTGGAGAGTGTATAGGTCTGGGTGTACACAGGTGGCAGGCAACAATGGCTCAACCCTGGTGCCTATAGACTTGTTTCACAATATCTGCTCTACCTGTATATGAACAGTCCAATGGAGCTGGAACATTGACAGAAAGAGAAGATGGACTGTT